>SNQJ01S0005454.1:375988-400252 GCA_010110895.2 Picea sitchensis | reverse complement strand
AGCAGGATAGGACTACGGATAGCGTAGATGCGGTTGAGTTGAAAAACCACCAGTTGGGAATCTAAGTAAATAATGATGCGAGAGATACCTAGAGAGGAAGCTTGGGTCAACAGTCCAATGACAACATGATATTCTGCCATATTGTTGGTTGTTGGTCCTAAACAGATGCCTCCTGAACTCACCACCAGGTCAAATTGGTAAATAACCCAAGCTGTTGAAGCAATGTTCCGGGTATGTCGGCTAGCGCCATCCACGAACCCAAAAAAGATAGGAAAGGAAGACGTCATCTGCGCATGAAAACACAAGCACAGTCATGAGTGGCAATGGTAAAGACTCGGGCATGCGAAAGAAATAGACACACCAAAACTAAATACAATAATGTACAAAGTACAAATGCTAGGTGATCTAGGCATAGTACTTCTTAAGGTAAAGCCCGTTTCGGGGTTCTCCTAGGGAAATTCCTTCATGATCAACTAATTCGTAGGCACCTTTATGTAGGACACATTTTATGATGTAGGGACCGTGCCACATGGGTTCTAACTTTCCTGTCCCCAATTGATCATGAGCTTGGTCGTAGACAAGGACTAAGTCTCCTTCCGCGAAAGTCCGAGGGTGGACGGATTTGTCATATTGGCTTTTAATTTTTTTTTGATGTGCCTCATTGGTGAGAGCAGCATCGCGACGCGTTTCGTCCAGTTTGGATAGATACAAGAATCGTTCTTCTTCAGAAGAAGTATGAGGCAGGAGTTCTACTTTTAGTTTGAGTGATGGAATCTCACACTCGATTGGTAGGACGGCTTCAATGCCATAGACCAACTGGAAAGGAGTGAATCCAGTTGAATTTTTCACAGAGGTGCGATAGGCCCAGAGAGCAGAGAACAGTTGTAGATGCCACAATGTTTTGTTTTCCCCTACCATGCGTTGGATCATGGTTTTTAGGACTTTGTTGATAGCCTCGACTTGTCCGTTCGCTTGAGGGTAGTAAGGGGATGAGTTTTCATGGCGAAAACCCAGTTTGACATGTAACTCGCTCATCATCTGGTTTTTGAAGTGTGCACCATGGTCAGTGACAATGGCACGTGGTACACCAAAACGAGTTATGATGTGGTTGAAGAGGAATAGAGCTGCCGTACGACCATCATTCAGGAAGGTAGGCATAGCCTCAGCCCATTTGGTGAAGTAGTTGACGACGATGATGATGTAACCGTGTCCCTCGGCTAAGGTAGGCTTACACTGCATGAAATCGATGCCCCATTTGGCAAAGGGGCTGATGGCGATAATAGGGTGCAGCGCCATAGGGTGGGTGCGTGCGTTCTTGTTAAAGATTTGGCAAGGTGGGCATTTCTTACCAGCCTCGATACAATCTTTGAAAATCGAGGGCCAAAAGTAGCCGGCACGTAGGATTTTTTGGGTTGTGGCCATCCCGGAAAGGTGACCGCCACAGGCGCCAAGGTGACAATCGTTCAACACGCGTTCAGCCTCCTCATGAATCAGACATCGCCGAAGGATGGTGTCGATACCACGGCGATACAAAGTGTCGCCGAGGATGATATAATGGCGAGAGTGGTGATGAATGCGTCGACGCTCTTCGTGAGAGATGTTGGGCTGAAAACGTTGTGTTTGAAGGTAGAGGAGAATGTCTCCGTACCAAGGATCAGAGGTGTTGATGAGGAAGAGAGATTCATCGGGGAGAGAATCTCTACGTTCGATGTTTTCATCGGCATGAGGGAGAGCACAGATAAGCTCGACAAACACCAGGGATTTTTTGGCTTTAGCCTTTGTAAACTCAAGATCGAATTCTTGAAGAATAACGATCCATTTTGAATATTTTCCCCCAAGTACTTGACGTGTCAGGACGTGGTACATGGGGTTGGAGTCTGCGATGACCGTGGTGGTGCGTAATAAGATGTAGTGGAGGAACCTTTGGACAGCGATGACGGCTGCCAGAGCCAGTTTCTCAACATGTGAATATCTGAGTACGGGTCTAGATAAACTCTTGCTCAGATAATAAATCACATGTTCTTCATCGTTGGAATTTTCTTGGACTAACACCATTGCGATGGTGGAAGTAGAAGCGACCAAGTAAAGGATATAATCCTTTGTATATTCAGGGGGATGTAACAAAGGTGCATGGGTCAAAGCGTGCTTGAGAGTGTCGAATGACCGTTGAGTTGTGTCATCCCAGATGAAAGGGACGTTATTTTGCAGTAACCGCATAAATCCTTTAGTGATCTCGGCATAATTGCAGATGAAACGGCGGAGAAAGTTTGCTTTGCCTTGCAAACTTTGGAGTTGGGTTAAATTGGTAGGTGGAGGTAAGGCTAAGATGGCCTTGATCTTTAAGGGATCCACCCTGATCCCATTTTTGGAGGCAATGAAACCGAGGAGTCGATCGGATTCGACAGCGAAAATGCATTTGTGTGGGTTCAAACGAATACGGTAGAACCTACATCGCAGAAAAATTGCGCGTAAATGACCAACGTGATCGGATCGATTTAACGAATGTGCGGGTAAATCGTCGAGATACGGTTCTGCTATATGTTTGATGTCATGAAAAGCGTACGACATGGCTCACTGGAAATTGGCTCCAGCATTTTTGAGGCCAAAAGGTAGCTTTCGGTATGCGAAAGTTCCCCAAGGGCAGATGAAGGCTGTCTTGTGTTGATCTGTAGGCAAGATTTCAATCTGGTTGTATCCAGAAAAGCCATCCATGAAAGACAATATTACGCTTCCTGCGCAATTATCGATGATTTGATCGATGAAGGGCGTAGGGTAATTGTCCTTAGGACAAGCTTTGTTGACGTCTCGATAGTCAACGCAAACACGGATGGTCCCTTGTTTCTTAGCAACCGGAACAAGGTTGGAGACCCATTCGGTTAAAGGGACGGGATAGATAAAGCCAGATTTTAGAAGTTTTTCAACTTCTGCCTTTATAGCTGCGATTTTCTTGGGATGAACCGGGCGAAGCTTTTGCCGAACCGGTTTCGCGTCGGGGTAAGTTTTGATTTCGTGTACGATGATCGAAGGGTCGATCCCTGGCATTTCTTCGTAACTCCATGCGAAGACATCGCAGAATTCCTTGAATAAAGTAGTGTAAGAAACCACTTCGTCGGGTGTGCAATTAGCACCAAGGTTGATGTTTTCCACGACACCTTCTTTGATTGAAATGTCAATCGTAACCGTGGTAGAGATGTTACCCATGTTCCCCTCAGAGAGAGTATCTTGTGTGAGGATAGGGGATTGCGGAGCTTGGGTAACATCTGGAGGGAAGACAGATCGTATGTCTTGGATTTCTTCCAAAGGTGGAAGAAAAGAGGATCGATGGTGGTTGTCATCCCAGGGCAGATCGTCAATGCTAAGCATTTCCATGATAGATTCGTCCGAAGGAAAAATTTGGGAAATGTAATCAACGGCGGATGATATGGAATCTAACCACGAGGGCACCGAATAAGTATCGGGTGCCAATTTATGTGAAGTGTTCGAAGAGGGAGAGGCATATTGAATAGCTACGTATGCGGCCTCGGTTGGGCTCAGTGGCATTGTGTCCCTGAGAACATCGAATTCCAAAGGACTAGGCACAACCTAAGGGTTGGATGATTCCAAGGATTGATAAGGCATAGTCGAAATCATATTGACGGCGGTAATATGATGTGCGGTAGGTGGAAGTGGTGTAGGGAAGGTACCCATGAGGCCAGAATCTTTCAATAAGCCAACACCAACGCTTTCATACGTAATCGGGTGGTCTCTTGGAAAGGGAATGTTGTTGGTAGTGGGGATGCGGGCGTCAGGTGTGCAGAAATTGAGCTGATCGATGGTAACAATTTTGCCTTGATGGGGGAATTGTACACATCGAAACACCGACGAGGCGACGACGGTCATCGCGTAGAACCAACTTCTTCCAAGTAGTAGGTTGTAATCGAGGGGGGCATCGACCACCTCGACGTCAACTGTAACAGTTTTTCCGCCCAGCTGAACGGCTAAGGATTGTAATAATCCGTGAGGATGAAAACCTCGTCCATCAAAGGCACGTAACATGGTAGAGGATTTGTTAAGGGCAGGTGATTTCAAGCCTTTCCAACAAGCTAGAGACACGACACAGGTGGAGGCTCCCTCATCCAGGATAGTTCGGTGGATTTGTTGATTGTGAACAACCACATCGATTTGGAAAGCTAGTTGGTGGGAGAGTCGCAGTTGATGATCATCCAGATTAAACGTGATGTAGTTTGGTGACTCGGGATCGAAAGCGCCAATAGCGGCTAAGAGAGTTCTACGTTGGTTGGGACAGTGTTGTAGAACTTCCAAAGTGGACATGGCACACGGGGCTTAGGCCAAATCTTCTACGATATTGTAGTTTTGGGCAGCCCGTGAATTAGGATTGAATGTATATTTTCGGATGGTGCTCTTAGGAGGGCATAGGATGGAGTCAAAAGAAGGTTTCTCAATTTGGATTGGCCTGAACGGAGGGCTAACAGATGGAGGATTAACGGAGGATGGTAACGGGTCTGATGTAGAACCGTTAGCGATCTTCGGATTATCAGGTTTAACTGGCGTGTCATAAGTCACAGAGCGAGTTGTTAGATTAACTCCGTTAAACATGTAAATGTGGGCACTTGTCGAGGCCTCATCATGGGGTTGGTTGGAACTGCCCCCCGGCGTGGGGGTTTGTGCAACCAGAGATTGTTGTTGCGGAAAAGGATGAGTGAGAACAACGGGTTGTGAATTTCCTTTGAAAAGTTTGGCCATTTCATCGCGATGTGGGCAGTCTCCAGTGTAGTGATCGTCACCACAAATGAGACATGGGAATTTCGGTTTTCGTTGTGGTTGTTTTTCGGCAGTAGGGGTTTGCGGTTGGGTCTTGGGTTGCTCGTTGTTGTTCTTCTTCTTTGGTTTGTTGCTCGCTTTCTTCTTTCCCCCAAATTGTTGTGAAGGGGTTGACTGGACCGCATTCACATCAGAGACCTGAGTTTGAGGGGGGGTAGAAGAGGGTGCAGTCGAACTGGGAGAAGCCGTGGAAGCGGGCCGCTGGATTGTTCCAGTACACTAAGTAGTAGATTGAGTTTTGACAGAGCCAATAACTCCATCCGCATGCGAAGCAGTCGATGGTTTGGATGGATCGTTAGTGGCACGGGTAGCATTTGGTATCAACTCATATAGAGTACCGGATTGTGAATAGACTAAGTCTAAGTACTGAGCCCGGGTGATGGCTTCTTCCTCGGTGACTACGCCACCCATGGCAACATCACGAGAAATCTGGGGTAATAGTGATTTTGTGAACCATTCTGCTAACAATTGGTTGGGAATGACCTCTTTGATTAGCCTTCGTCGTCGTCTCCATTCATGGATATGATCGGAGATATGTATGGAAGTTGTCTGAGGAAGAGAGGTTAATAGTTCAGTACCCGTCTCGTACCGAATGGGTAGTTGGAAATGTGTGAGGAAGGACATGGCGAGGGAGTTGAAATCGTGAAAGGATGCGCATGGTAATTCAATATACCATTTTGCTGCGGAACCCGTAAGCGTTCGTTGGAAAAGACGCAAACGAATCGAGTCGTCCATGAGGGAGTTGGACGAACACCACAAATGGAAGGTCATCACGTGGTTGTTTGGGTATTCTTTGGGATTTTCGTCGAATTTTGGGATATCAGAAGGAAGTTTAGCTGGAATAGCTGGCCAAACCGGAGAATGATAAATGGGATCATTCGTTAACCGAGACAAGTCTGGCAGATCCAGGGTGGCTAGAAAAGGTAGTTGTCGGTTAACCTGTGGGTAATGCTGGTGTGGCAGAGGGACACCAGTGGGGCCCAATACCGGGTTATGCGGATAATTATAACTTGTGGGCTCTCTCATGTGAGGTTGGTTTTGACCAAGGTACATAGGATTTGAGATGTTTTGAGAAGTATGTGTGAGCGGAGGATAACCGGATGGGTTTTGTGGATTATAGGGTGGGTTTGGAATTTGTCCATAAGGAGGTTGTTGCGGAGTCTGAACATTTTGTCCCGTGGAGGCATGTGGGTTTCCTTGAAAAGGGACGCTCCACGGATTGGGTGCGGCGGACACATTTTGTCCTTGTGGTTGATGGTGTACTCCGGATTGAGGGTGCCCCCCCAGCATGAGGGTGCCCCCCGAATGGAATTTGTCCTCCGGTGGGAGGATGCCCCCCAGCATTAGGGTTCCCTCCGAATGGAATTTGTCCTCCAGAGGGAGGATGCCCCCCAGTTTGAGGTAGAGTTCCCGGGATCTGGGAGCCAGACGTAAATGACTGACCGGTGCCACCGATCGGGTTAGGACCACCAAGGCCAGTCCCTCCGGGTTGTTGGATAGGTATGGAACTTCTCGGTATAATTTGGGTAGTGGTTTGGGTAGTGGTGGTAGCGGAAGCGTTCAGTGCCCTGAATCCAAAAGGGAGTGTAGGTCTTGGTGTTATAGGTGTGCCAATCGGGGATTGATTAACTACTGCGTTACCGACAGGGATAGTCGGAATATGTGGGGCCATTGTCGAATGGGTCGTCTGGAGGGGAATAGTAGACCTTGGGCCAACGGACGGTATGTTCGGACCAACGGTTAGTGTGACTGTAAAAGTGGTAGTACCGGTGAAGTGATTTGGGGGTACAATATAGGAAAAAGGTGCATTGAGACCTTCCCCTGTTCCATAAAGATCTCGCACCAAGCGTGGCAGACTCTGAACGACGTCTGCAGTCCAAAAGGGTTCATTTGCTAAAGGGTTTTGGGAAGACCCGGCTGGAATGTCAGAAGGATTGATGACAACAAATTCTCCAGCGGAATTCAGGTGGAGGATCTGTCGTTCGTATCCCTCCCGAATGCGATAAGATTCTAGAGATTCTGAGACAATTCGAAAATTCTCCAAAGGGATGGGAACTTCTTCCTGGGAAGTTGTGGTATTATGAACCTCGCTTTGTTGAGGGGATTCTTCCGTAGAATGAGGGGGTAAAGGGGTGTTTCCTTCCATATTTTCTGGAGGAAGTCCCTGTAGCCTCCGCGAGCGGCGTGTAGGGTCAATGTTGGCTGACAAGAGTCGGCAAAAGAAATCTATGGCCAACTAACGAAAAGAAACAACATACGCTAAAAAATCTAAGAATCACAACCAATCAAACAAGACCTTCTTTTGATGACCGTACTAGTTGGTGATGAAATCCAACATCGCGTGATCAAGTCCAGAAGGGGCGGGGATAGGGTGGAACAGTTACAATGGCGACATGCTTAACGGACTTACGCCTTGGTGCAAGCTTCCACGCAGTAATTGTGGATTTACCCTCCAAGGAGCCCGAGTGAGTTTGACCAATGTCTGCTCCAGGTACAGTGAGACTTCCCGTCACCGTCACCTTGTGTAAGACCCTAAAGATTATGGCCACTAAGGTTACCAATTYGCAGTCAGCCCCTGGGCGGGAACAGTCGACAGTYCGATCCGAACGTACGGGCAGGGTATCAAGCCCRAAAYCAACTAAAAGGCTTCCACGCAGTAATTGTGGATTTACCTCAAAGTGATCCCCATAATACGATCCGACCACCACAATCAGTTAAACCACGGAGGGTTAGTCCCCGTAGCTTACCCGAATGCGACCTCGTGCGTAACCCCTGTGTGAGAGGGGGATCCCGGGCAGACTTATACGATAACTGGATTTACTCTCCCTAACTCAGGATGCTACTGTTTGTTTTGGAAACTTTGGAGAGTTATGCTCACAGCCCTAGTCCAAAGTACTAAGCCTAGTCTACTGTTGGTGGAGGATCCTAGAAAAGAAAAAGTTCTAGATAAATTTTAATTAGCGTTGATTTTTATGGCTGTTCTTTACGCAAAGGGGTGCATGGAAGTGAAACAAGTGGAATTATGAATCGGACCCAAAGAATGCATCAAATATGATAATCAGTCATTTCCTTTCGATGAACATCTATCTAAGGGAGAGAGAAAGTTATTTTCACTAATCAAGCACAAGTAAGGAATGCCCTCAAACGATTCTTTTCTCAATCAAAATCTGATGTAATGCAAAAACTTTTAAATGCCTTCTAATATGCACAATCAATCATAAAGATGTCTTTTATTGTTTGTGTATGAATGATGATCAATACAACACAATGCTCGTCTTGCTAATTATCTTTCTTGTATGAATGAAAACCAAACTAGCACAAGCAAAAGTCACACAAACAATACACCCTTCGTAGCAATCAAAACGAAAAGCAAAAGAAAAGAAACAATCAAAGAGAAAAACAAACTTCACACCCAAAAGCAAAAGTTGAAGAACAATGGTCTTGACTGAAATCGAGGTAAAGAGGTTTGTAGGCCTTTGATGACCTTCACCAGGGTTTTTACTCAACTGATGAGGAGAGAAAAACAATGCATGGGTTTCAAACTTCACTCAACAGGAAAAACTCAATGAAAATAGTGAAGAAGGCTATAAGATCCAACTAACAAGATGTTTATTCTTCAAAAAGATAGATGTCAAGGCTGAAAGGGAAGAAACATTGACGCACAAGGTCACTCAGCAGAGGAGACACAGAGGCAAAACCCAGAAAAAGAAATTCTGGAAGGTTTTTTGAGCCAAAGAGGGCTGACGCTCTGTTGCCAAAGGGAAGGAGCGTTATAGCACTCTGTGCAAATCTATGGGGGAGCGTTGGCGCTCTGTTAACACTAGGACAGGGGCGCCAGTGTCTAAAAATCCAAAAAATGTCAAAAAATTCCAAAAATTGAAATTCAAATTCAACAATTATGCTGAGTATGATAGGGTAAGGAGCCAATCAGCTCATGAAACTAATCAAAAGAGGAATGAACCAGGTCTGAAACAATCAAGGGATAGAACAAGGTCAATGAGGAGAAAAATCCAAACAAGAAGTTTCGATTCAAGGCTATATCCCCAGTGGAGTCGCCAGTTTCTGTTGTAGGAAAATCTCCCTGCGGACAGGTAGATCGCCTCTAAGAGCTTGACCCTAACTCTAGACAGAAAGTGCTTAACATGGACACTGACTTCCTTTCAAATCCATCTAAACTAATACGTGAGAAGGGAGGATGACAGAAGTACCTTTTATCGACGTTTGTCCCTGCACGCTCCGAGTTGCGCTCCAATCCTTTTGCTCCTCGCTAAGTTCTGTGGACAAAACAAGATACGACCACTTCCTGCTCTATTGATATTAGCTTGAAAACAGATCTATCAATAAATGATAAGTTCATGTGACATTAGACACAAACTAGAAAGAAACAGGCCAAGCATGTCATATTGATGAGAATAACGACAACGATACTTACAATCGTAGATGCGAATGTGACAGCTTCGTCAAGTCCCCTTCGTCTAACCCTTGCCTGAAAGATCCACAACCTGGATGACAACAGCTTCATTGATCACTCTCCTTTGGCTGACTGTGAATTTCCTCCAAGATCATAAATTTCATATCTTCAGTTCTTCCCCCTTTTCCACCATCATAGAGCCTGTTTATATAGTTCAAGAAGAGCTTAACCTCTTGAGTTATCTTTAGAATAAGTTGGGAACCTTCTCCTTAGATCAGGGATCTCTTGATGAAACCAAGGATTCGAACACAACTGCCTCCTAATCTCGAAAGATCCTCCCCTTATTCTCCTCAACGGGCCAACTACTGCCTCAGATTAGGCAGCGCTCCCTTAGAAGGGGCATCAGAGCGCTGTAGCGCTCCCTGGTAAGATTTAGGGGAGCGCCAACGCCTTCAAGATGAGAAGCGCTCCTTCAGAGGGGGCTGGGGAGCGTTATAGCACTCCCTGAAGCCTTGTAGGGGAGCGTTAGCGCTTCTAGGGCTGAAATAAGGGAGCGCTCCTCCTCAAAACCTTTGTTTCAGAGCTTTCTTCAGGTGTCAAGAGTTGTTTGACTTCAGTTAACCAGTTCTCCTTCTTCAAATCAAGCATATGAGATGTTATAAGTGTCTCCTTAGTGTCGTTTGACATGGCAGTATGTCTAAACATCATATGCGACACTTGTGACCAACTTGCGACACTTGCGAAAGTTGTAAGGAAGATGCGACACCTACGACAATTGAGAGGGACATGCGACACTTATCCAGCTGAGTAATTTTGATGTGTAACAACTACTGCCTGAGAGAGATATACAACAAGCAAGCAGAGAGTACATAAAAAAGAATAGAGGTGCAGAGCCTCCCTCTCAAATATAACTAATGTGAAATGCTCTATATTGGATCCTGCCTTTTTCCACCATCTTCAGTGGTTACGTTTGCTTTTTCCCACGATCTGTATAATTATCCGGCAACAGGGAGTTCAACTCAAGCACAACCATTCGATAAATCCAACGACAACCAATACAGAGGAAATAGATGTGAGTAAAGTTGTAATTAGCCTAGGATTGGAATTATTGTCCGATCCAACCTTCAATAATAAATGAAAAACGCAAAAAGCAATTGATGTTTTTTTTTTCACATGAAGGAATATTTCCACCCCTGAAATAGCAATTGCCCTGCTATTCAATTAAGAATAAAAGACAACTTTCCCTAATAACATTGATATATCCACATTGTGCAACCATTTCATTGCTCTGCTCCATTCAATTTCAATAATATTCAATTAAATAGACGGAGTAAAATCCTAGTTGATTAAGTATGTGCTTTTTAATTAGAAAATGATATAATGAATTGTGGAAAGGTATGGTTAGAAGAAATAATTTCATTAAAGATAAATATCACCACTCTCTATATCAATAGAATGAACATATTATTTATCAATTTTTATTTTATTTATTTATTTACCACCTTCCATTCAATACTATGATGTTATTATCTAAGTTTTTATAAAATCGGTCACACAGTAGTTTTGATACATTAAGCTATTTTATCATTTTCAATAAAATTTATTTTCATAATAATTTCAAACATATTCTCAATGGGCAATCTACATCTCAATAGGTGTGTTGTTTCATGTTGATTATACAAATATGGGGTGTGTTGTTTCATGTTGATTATACAAATATGGGGTGTGGTGTTTCATGTTGATCATAGTATATAAACATCATAATAATATGTATATAGATCATTTTTTTTTTGTTAATTTGTCCGTACCTGCTGGCTACAGGATTAACCCGTGGCTTGAGAAGCCACGACTCAGGGGCATCTAAGCCATCAAAATCACCCGAGGATCGCACCCGGCCTGAGCCACACCAACCCTTAACATGGTTGGATTTTTGGTCCCCGCAGGTTTCGAACCGGTGACTTTTACAACACGGAGTGGATTAACAACACACTCTGTCACCGACTGTCCTACACCTCGGGGACTTGTATATAGATCATTTTTAAACACATTTCACATTTTATTATTATCTTAATTTATGTTTATATGTTTATAGTGTTAAAGTTGTAGTAATATATATATATATATATATATATATATATATATATATAAAGTGAGTTTAATGGTTAAAAACATGTGTTTCCTTCTAAAAGATTAGAGGTTTAGAGTAGGATATGTACACCTTCCTACACTTTAGTGATCAAATAGTTACATGGAGGAAGTCTCTTGTCCTATAAATAAGAATAAGAGGATCCCTTGTCTCATAAAAGTTTCACTTTCATATACTTATATATAATATATAATGTTAAATTATTATAAAAATTCAAAAATAATATTAAATTTTTTCTAAATCCAAAATAGTAAGTAATTTGCACAACTCCATTTTATGTCTTTTTATTAACAATTAACACATTTATAGATTTTATGTTCAATATCAAAATACAAATACCACAAATAAATATCACATCAATATATAAATAAACATATTTATAAATTAGTGAAAGTTTTCCACCATTAACCTTATTTCCATCAACAATGGATAATGTAATGCTTTTACATCTTACTTGAAAGTTCTCATAACAACATATCCAATAATGATACCAATAGATTTAAGTAGTGAAGTAGGAAATTTGAGAGAAATGTGTCTTCAAACTTAAACCATTTCACTTTATTGAAAGAAAAAACCAAAAACATACACATAAATATAGAATGTATATAATTAAAATTAATTGATTATTAATTTAATTTTAAATAATTTGAGTATTAGGGGTGGTAGGTGCAGGGATATTATGTGATCCTGGAGGAAATGTTATTATTCACTATGATGGGATTAGAGAATACTATGAACAATGTTGTCAAGTAATACTAATTATGGCAAGGAGTCAGAATTGGAAAACTTAAAGGTCTTTGGAAGTTGATCATAATTGTGGATTCTATGATCGTGATAAAGGTTCTTATCAATCACAAAGACACTGAAATTAAGGCCATTCCAGGTGCAATCTCTCGGGCTTGTAGTCTCCTTAAGGATTTCGATGAATACAAATTATTCCACATCAAACATGAATTGAATAGTCATGTTGATCGATGGGCTAAGCGAGGTTCATCACTATGAGAGGGAGTTATTATTATAAATGGAGAGAAAGGTTATGAGCACATACCTTAACTTAATGGGAATATTAATTACGAATTTCAGACTGCAGTTGGTGCATAATATTGTTCACATGGCCAATTGTCCTTTTCACAAACTCCGAGTGGATCTCATGGTTTGCATTTATGGTCACTTGTGTGGGATGGGATTTTCTAGTGCTTCATCAATCATGGCATTCATTATTGGAGGTTCCTCTGATTTTTGGTGTGGTCGTTTGGAAGTGGAGAAGTGCAAGGTGGATGAAGGTTGGATTAAAAGGTGTCCAATGTTGGTGGTCTCTCCTCTACCAGCCAAGTATTGTCTGGTAAATAGTTCTATTACTTACTTTTTTTGCTTCATATCCAAGATTGCATAGTTTATAAATTGGATTTTGAGATTGTAGCTTATTTTTGGATTGTTGGGTTAACTATCAGTAGCCCTGATAATTACCATGGTATTAGTTTTTTAGGAGAATTCCTTTGTTTCCTCATGCGGGAAGGAGAATATTTGGAGGGTGAATTTCCTTCTATTTTGACTCTCTTTGGGTCTAGTTATCTTACAGAGTTTATAGATACAGGGCTTATATCTGGTGATATTCCTTTTTAGATTTTGGATATCTTTCTATTGTGATTTTTTATGAATGTTTCTTTAAGGTGTATTAAGGGTTTTAGGTTTGGTTTGATGGAGGATCTTATTCTCTACATTGTTGTTCCATCTGTCTCTTCTCAGATTATTGGTGAGGTTGCTCCTTACTCTACCTATTTTGGAAATCATGGCTTTGTTTACCTTGGGTGTTTTCACAAAGCAAGAAAGTTCATTTGGAATGATGTTTATTTTTCTGTCATAAACCACCACAGTGAAGTGAATATAACTCTCAAAAACATGTCTGAAGGAAGGTTGTGGCCAGTTGGGGTCAGTTTTCTTATTATTCACATTATATCCAAGTTGGTATGCACTGTAACCAAGAGAGATTGGTTCGAATATACTAATAGTCGTGATAAGTGTC
The DNA here is from genome assembly GCA_010110895.2 of Picea sitchensis. Taxonomy (NCBI): domain Eukaryota; kingdom Viridiplantae; phylum Streptophyta; class Pinopsida; order Pinales; family Pinaceae; genus Picea; species Picea sitchensis. Next base: position 386,851 of record SNQJ01S0005454.1, on the reverse strand, counting down.
TTGGTCAAAGCATGGATATATCTGAAAGGGACCTCAAGCATATTCTTTTTCGTCGTGAAGAGATTTCAAAGAAAACATTTTCTCCTCTTTGCCAACTATCTAACAAAGTGGGGAACTTGGAGTGGTCCATCAATCAGTGTATTGAAGGTTTGGAAACAAAGTGCCCATTTTTAATAACTTTCATCATTTAGCCTATGCAATCTATTTCTATCAACCCAGTGTTTGTGGCCTCTCGTCAATGGAATTCATTATACGAGAAAGGGGGTTTGGAAGCGACTCCCATGGATACCGAAGAAGATTCTCCACAACATAGTGGAGTGCAGGGTGTGCAAGATCATGGATCATCTATCAATTAATGTATTTCAAAATCACCTTTTTGTTAGGACAGTTTCTCAAGAAATTTTATAATCAAATAGTATGGTTGCTTGTTAAGGTAGTATATATGTTTTTCAGGGCATTAGGAGACATTGATAGTATGGAAATGAGCCACATTTTTGTAAAGAATTTCCAAGTTTTGTTGTTGCTTTGACAAGGTGTTTTATACAATTAATATAAAGCTTCAGTTTCCTTTTTTTTTAAATTACTAGGGGCGATAGGTACGAGGGAGGATAATCTATGATCCCAGAGGGAATACTATTGTCCACTATGATTAGGGGTTAGGAAAAACTTCAAACAATATAGCTAAACCATATGCATTGTGGCAAGGTGTTAGATTAACAAGCTTAAAGGTTTTCAAAGGATTATTGTTTTGGGTGACTCCATGATTGTGATTAGGGCCCTTATCAATCAAGCTAACATTCGAATCAAGGCCATTCCTGGTGCAATCTCTCGGGCTCCCAATATTATAAAGGAGTTTGAAGATTGCAAGTTTTTCCATATCGAGCGTGAGTTTAACATCCAAGTTGATCATTGGGATAAACATGGATCATTGTTAGGAGAGGGTGTAATCGATGTCAATGATGAAAGAGGTTTTATCCACATTCCATAGTTTTATGGGGTTAATTAATTCAAGTTTGAAAGGAGGCTAGCATGTTGGGTTGGTCATGTGGCCAATTGTCCTATACACATTTTATGAGCAACAATAATGGTCTACATTTATGTTAGAATGTATGGGTTGGGGATTTACAGAGTTTCAAATGTGGTCATGGCACTCATTGTTAGAAGTTCCTCCAAACGTTGGTGCGGTGTTTTGAAGGTGAAAAGGTGTAGCTCAATGGGAGATCGATTCAAAAGGCGCCCGATGTTGAAATACAGTCTTCTATCGACTAGGTTACGTCTGGTGAAAATATTTTTCTCTTAAATTTCATTCTCCATCTATGAACTCGAGGCTATTGTCTTGGGTGTTGAAAAATTAGAGTTTCTTTTGTTAGTCAGGTCAAGTGCCAATATAATCGAATTTAATATTGGTTCTAGTTTTTGAGGTGAAATCCATCTTCTTTTTTACTCGGAAGGAGAGGTAGTTGAATGTAGTTTTACTCTAGTGTGATTTAATGAGGATTGGGTGTCTTGTTGAGTTTATTGATTCAAGGTTATGTTCTAGTGAGCTACCATTTTGAACATTTTCTCTTTCTCCTTTGAGCTTGTTTCTTACTTTTCTTTTGCACGATTATAATGGTTTGAGGACTGAGTTGTCGGATATTCATATTCCATGTTCTATCAATCCTCCACAATTTGCTTTAAGTATTGGAAGGATGAGAAATATTGCATTATGCCTTCAGTCTCTTAGTGAGGGTGTTAAGGAAACCTTTGACTCTACTTATTCTAGGTATTCTAATACAATAAGAAGGTTCGCCTGGAAGGATTATCATTTTGTTTATTTGTCTAATCTTAAACCTCGTAGCATAGAGGACGTGATTCTTAGGAACAAGACTATGTAACACTTGCGGTTCGTTGTTTTCAATAATCTATTTGCCTTCATTTCAAACAAGTCTATTAACACTGATCTAAGAGAAGGGTGGCTCAGGTATAATTATAATTGTGGACGATGATTTATTCAAAGCATGGATCTTTCCTGGAGGGAGCTCAAGAAGGTTCGTCGTCATCGTGAAGATATATATGAAGCAAATCGCTCTTCCCTTCGCCAATTATTAGACAAAGTTGGGAATATGGAGCAATCCTTCGCTCTGCGCATTGAAAGCTTGGAAATAGAGTGCCAATTTTTAAGAACTTTGATTATGCCTCAACCCATTCAGTCCCTTTCCATCGATTATGTGTATGTTGCTTCTCAACATAGGAATTCAAAAGACGATCAAGAGGAATTAGAAGCTACTCCTATGGACATTGAAGAAGATTCTTCACAACAAAGTGGAGTGCAGGGGGTGCAAGACCATGGATCAACAGTTAGTTAATTAATGTACTTCAAAACCATGTTTTTGTTAGGGTAGTTTGTCAAAAAGTATTGTAATCATATAGTATGGTTGTTTATAAAGACAACTATATTTTTCATTGTTTTAGGAATCATAGAGATTTTGGCTATAAGCTTTAATTTTATTAAAAAACTTCTATTTTTTTTTGTTGTTTCAACAATGTTATTTATATAATATAAAGTTTTAATTTCTTTAAAAACAATAATTTTAGTACTAAATCTTAAAAACTAAAAAATACACTTTTATCAAATATTTTAATTAAGATTGATAGTATAAAAAAAATCGCTAATTAAAAAATGAAAAAACAAAAATAGTAAAAAAAGGATATTACATATTTATTTTTAATAATATAAAAGATACTATGATTATTTTTAAATTTAATGAGTTTAATATTTTCATTTTCAATGTTCTTTAAATTTAAATTTAAAGAATATTGATAAATAAGTCTAGGTGGTATTTAGAATAATAAACTTCATCATAATTATTATGTATCCTTCCTTTTGGTAGGATCCATTATTATTTTTTTAACGCTAATGATAGTATTAGTTATTTTATATTATCTTAAATCCTAATGATAGTATTAGTTATTTTATATTATAAAACATTTCATAGTTCTTATTTTATAATTATAAGATTATTAGTCTTCTTTTTTTAAACCTTAATGATAGTATTGGTTATTTTATATTATAAAACATTTTATAGGTCTTATTTTATAATATTATTAATCTTTTTTTTTAAACCTTAATGATAGTATTGGTTATTTTATATTATAAAGCATTTTATAGGTCTTATTATACTTGCCAATAGTTATGGTATATAGTATTGAGTTAGGTTTGATTTTCTATTAGTTCATGGTTGACCATAAAATATACACCCCTTTATCCAAAGTTTTAAAAAATAATGATTAATTTTAAATTTTAAATTTCATTTATCTGATATTTTATTGGCCAAAAACTTTGAAATCTTATTACTGCCTTCACTTCCCCAATGCTATTGTAATAAATATTTCTTATTTTTTTATATATACTAAAAACAATTTAAGCTACTTCATACGTGGCCACAGGGATTTCGCATGACAATGTGTTTATTTTCCGCGTCCAACGTTTCCATTTTATTTTGTTCTCTCTCGCTGACGGATTCAACCATGCTAAGCTTCTCCAAGCACAAGCTTCATTCGCGCCGCCCGATGGAATAGATCGACGGTTGCACGTCAGCTTCTTTTATGGGGAGAGCATTTTCTTAAGGTTAGTTACCAGCCAATTATAAAACGCCTTGGGTCGGCCAGGCGGATGACACGTGTCAACTTATTGAAATTAAGACCTAACTCGAAAAAAAAATAAAAAATTGTATTTTGGTTTGGGTTGGCCATGCGGATGACACGTGTCAACTTATTGAAATTAAGGCCTAACTCGAAAAAAAAAATAAAAAAATTGTATTTTGGTTTTTGTTAAAAGTTTATTTGGACATATCAACGTATTTGAAAGGAGACCAGGGTTAGATTGGTGAGAGTAGGGTTTACGGAGATGAGCGAGGTGTTCACTAGATTTGAACTCCGGTTTACTTTCTCTGAACAACATAGTTCAGTGGGGTGCGCACAAGATTTGAATCTAACCAACTCCTGATTGTTCATACTGTGCCCTGGAAATATGGGAAATAAATCCAAGCGTGTTTGCATTTGGTGATGGTGAACATTAATTTTTTATCAAGCGTGTTTGCATTTGGTGATGGTGAATATTAATTCTTTATACATGGAATGGATTCTGGTTATTTGTACTTTGTTAATGATTGCTAAATTTAAAAAATTTCTAATTTATTTTATTATGTAATTGATTTAATAAGAAAATGTTAAATTTAAGAGATAGATATTTACAATTTTATTATTATTAATTTATTAAAACAAAATTAGTCCAGCTAATAATAGAATGATTAATTTATAAATATTTATAAAAATTAGAATAAATATTTACAATTTTATTATTATTAATTTATTAATTATCTATTCCAAAATAAATATTTATAATTTTGTTATTATTAATTTATTAATTATCTATTCTTTTGAATGAATAGAAAAATATAAAGTTAATAATCAAATGATTTCAAATTTTTATCTTTTTTAATGATTTTGCAACAGCTGCAAGTATTTGTTGCTCAGCAGCCTTGTTTTATAACATTATTAGTCCACCTAAGGCAAGTAGGGACTATATTCGAGGCTGTTGACTTTATATTAGTTTAGGTGTTGACTATATTTTTTTGGGCAATTTGTAATGTTTTACATAACAAATTCAAAATTTTGATTTTTATAATAAAAAATATTAGTAAGATCCACTTTTTTTTTTTTTAAACACTAATGATAGTATTAATTATTTTATATTATACAACATTTTTTTTTAAAACCCTAATGATAGTATTAGTTATTTTATATTATAAAGCATTTCATAGGTCTCATTTTATAACATTTTTTTTTAAACCTTAATGATAGTATTGGCTATTTTATATTATAAAGCATTTCATAGGTCTCATTTTATAACATTATTAGTCTCTCTTTTTTTAACCTCAATGATAATATTGGTTACTTTATATTATAAAGCATTTCATAGGTCTCATTTTATAACATTATTAGTCTCTTTTTTTAAACCTTAATGATAATATCGGTTATTTTATATTATTTAAACTTTAATGATAATATTGGTTATTTTATATTATAAAGCATTTCATAGGTATCATTTTATAACATTATTAGTTCCGGTCGAAGGCAAGTAGGGACTGCTATTGACTTCATATTAGTTTAGGTGTTGACTATATATTTTTTGGCAATTTGTAATGTTTTACATAATAAACTCAGAGTTTTGATTTTTATAATAAAAAAATGCATTTTTTTTAGTAATCTCATCATTGGACTAGAGATTGGAGGTCTTATTACGCGTAGAGATTGGAGTTCTTATTGCGCGTTTGGCTAGTCTCAATGTTTATTTTTAGTTTGGAGGTCTTATTGCGCATTTGGCTAGTCCCAATGTTTATTTTTAGTTTGTCATCTTAGATAAGCTAAGCTCATCTAAGTTCTCAGGTTATAACTTTATTGAAACTGTGTGCATTAACAATTATGCTTTGTCAGTGCACCGCCTTGAACCAAATTTCAATGCAGTGACACATGGCGGGTATGCCTCAATATTTCTCAACTTTCATTTGCTAAGTGTCTCACCGACTTTGGTGTTGATGCCACAAAATTACTTCTCTGCATACTTCTCTGCACCGCCTCAGTGCATATACATCTTATCTTCATTGATGATGAACTGCATCTTATCTTGATTGATGAACTACTGTTGCTATTGTACATACTTATCTTGATTGATGAACTATTGTTGCTATTGTACATACTTATCTTCATTGATGAACTACCATTGCTATTGTACATACATGGGATGTTCTTATTGTATAGTAAATTTTAGGCAAAGGAGAGAGTGCAATTTCACTTACCTCTGAGCTAAGCACTCCCCCCATCTTGCTGGTAGGGATTGGTTCCAACCTGCCCTCACGGAGCTGACACACTGAGTTGGAGCTAGGACAGTGAGCTGAGCGTGATAGATTATACTGAGCGCCATGGTTTATACTGAGTGCCACGGATTATGTTGCATCTCACGGATCTAGGGTTTTATGACATGAACGGTTTCACAATTTCGGCCTGACTTGACTGAGGGAAAGGTCACTATTGCGGCAGGTGGTACATCGCATGGTAATTTTGCTAATAATACTTGTTAGCCTGTCATAGTTGACATGAATAACTGTATACAGTCCAAGCGTCAGAAAATGCAACAAATCTTAAGGAAACGATTATGTGAAGGGTTTGATATATATGTGAATGCTAACATTAATATCGATGCTTATCCACAAGGAAGATAGGGGATTGGAACCTTAACTCACTTGGATAACCCAATGAACTGCATTATGACATATGCTAGACATAATATCCAGGTTTGCCTCCGTCTGATCGAGGGTTTCCAATCAAGTTTTACCCATTCACCCGACCGAAGAAACAAATCAACTCAATCAAGAAACTCACAAGGTGTTGGACAATATTGATTTACCGATAATCCCCTCCATGACTTATATTCTATTCTTTTGCCTTCCTAACTTGAATAGATAAATATCACTAGACCGTAGAAACAAATCAACTCAATTGAGAAACTCACAAGGTGTTGGACAATATTGATTTTCGGGTGATCCCCTCCATGACTTATATTCTATTCTTTGGCCTTCCTAACTTGAATAGATAAATAATGTTATAAATAGATTCTATAGTTACCGAATTGTCAGTGATTATACCTGTATTTTTGCAAGAGTACGTATTCCAATTGCAGTGGCTATAATGTTCCCGCACCTCACCACTTGCTTGGAAACACTCAAGTATTTTTCCTAAGTGAATAGCGAGAAAGTTGTGGACGTCACATATTGCAAATTATTATCACTCATTTGGAAAACTAGTCCACCTGAAATTAGCCTGAACTATATGATGATTTTGTTAAATATAATGTAACCTCAACAGGCTGACTCTACACTGCCAGCTGTCCTGGCTAGCTGTACTTTCTATTCTTGTTTTGCTTGAGCCTATTTAGCTCAGCTATTTCCCTTTGCATAGTACTTACTACTTCAAAACTTCTTCATGTACTCGTTTTGTACTCTTCTTCTTATATTCTAATATATTGTTTTTTGTTCTATTCTTTCTTTCTACATTTCTTGCTTCACAATTTATCATGGTATCAGAGCTATAGTAGTAAGCCTCTTCACATAGGCTGGAGAGAAACACGATCCTCAAATAGCGCAAAGCTTCACGGATCTTGAGAGCATTCGACACAGACTTTTCACAAGGCTTGGAGAGTTGTCCGTCATACTCTTGAAAGATCCTCGTAGGAAACTTCCACGAGGAAGCTGTCCGCTCATACCCTCAAAAGATCAGCGTAAGAAGCTCACGCGAGGTCGCAGAGCGTACTACACTCGAAAGTTTCAAGGAGCAGAAACACGAGAAGGAAGCAGCGACTGAGAAGGAAGAAATAGTAAAGATTCTTGTTCAATTTTCAAAGAATCATCAAAGATTCACGAAGAAGAGCTGCAGGAGGCGGGAACTCTTGAAGAATTCAAAGTATTTGGTCAAATTCGTGAAAGATAGTTGTAGAAAGAAGAAGCGTTTAAAGCATCTCGGAAATCTCTCAAATCTGTCAAAGATTGCAACAGAGAACAAAGAACTCGTGAAATTCTTTCAAATCTTTGAAAAATTCACGAATTTTTCTTCCGCAGAAGAAAATCCTTGCAAAGGCAGTGAAGAACGTGTCTCAAGTTCAAAGAACAATCGTCGCGGCCATAAGATTTGTCCTACGAACAGATCCGAGGCGGAAATCCAGTTCAGAAGGGACGAGGAGAGCGCGAAAAAGGCGAAAGAATTTCAGCCGCTAGATCTTGCGCAGAGGACCGACAACCGTTAGATCCACGAGAAAGTGCACGAGGTTTAGTCCTCTGGAGCGCCAAGGAGAAATTTGACTTGCGAAGTCACGAAATCATATGGTCCGTCCATCAAGAGACACGTGGCAAGATCTCAACATTTCGCTGACTCGCAAGGTGTAAAGGTCAGAAGACAGCTGTGAGAATTCGCGAATTGCGAAATCACGAGTTATTCTGGACCGTTGGATTGAGATAGATCGTGAGCCGTCGATCTGATCCAATCGCAAAATCGGGGATCGGAAGTTGGACGAGCGAAGGAGACTGCTCTCCAAAACCCTGATACGCGAAATCTCGACATCACAAATCACGAAATCCCGAGAGGATTGTGAGTCGTCCATCTCAGAGGACAGGTGGCAGCAGATCCAAGTGCCATCATTTCAACACTTCGGAGTTTGGGATATCGGAGGTCTTGTTGACGAAAGGTCGGGACACTCCACGACGAAAGTCCCGAAATCTCGAAAAGATCACAGTCGTCCATTTGTTCGGACAAGTGGCGAACATCGAGGAAACCGTCGACATCTCGGCTACCGGGGTTTCAAGTTGACAGAGGATTTGGAGTCGCAAGTCGCGAAATCGCGAAATGACGAGGACCGTACATCTTTCGGGGACGCGTGGCATCAATCCAGGATCTTGAGAAATTTTCTGAAAAAGCGATTTCGGCAAAATCGACAATTCTGACTTCGCGTTTTGGAAGCGCAGCGTGATGAGGAATCACGAGTCGCGAAATCCCAAAAGGATCTAGTCCGTCAGATCACAGAAATATCTGGACTGTTGAAATTGTCCAAATGCGAAATTTCGGCATTTCGCATACCAGGAGTCCGAAGGACCCAGGATCGTCGCAGCAAAACTGCCGAAGTCCCGAAACGTGAAATCCCGAAAAGGTGTTTGAATAAGCGCCAGGATACTTCAGATTTCGGCGATTTGAGGGACAGAGAACCGACAAAGGCATCGCTATTCTCCGATTCGTGAAAAGCTAGCAACGCTCTAACCTTTAGGCATGTGGTCACATTGTTCGGAGACAAAGGGCCAATCTAAGGCCGTTAAGCCCTCTTCGGCGTTTCGGCGATCGGAGGTTGGAGTGACAAGAAATCGGAGGACTCGTATAACGAAGTCCTAAAGACAGAATCGCGAAGCCAAAAATCGCTAATTCGAAACTCGCGAAATCTCAAATCGCAGAGTTCCGAAACTACTGCAAATTACACGCAGGAGACAGGTAAGTAAGAATTTTTTTTCTGTTTTGCTGAATTCTTTAAAATATGGCGACGTCTAGCAATTTAGGACCAACTCAGGGTCCGATTCTTCTTGGAAAGAACTATGAGTTCTGGTCTCTTCGAATGAGATCCTTCTTGCAAGCACAAGAGTGCTGGGATCCAGTGGATCATGGATATGTGGAACTAGATCCAACAGACCTATCCGCCATGACTAATCAACAGAAAATTGCTCAAGTAATGCAGAGAAACAGAGAAAATAAAGCTAAGTTTTGGATTCAAAATTCTGTGGATGACTCGATTTTTTCAAAAATCACAGGCGTTGGTACTTCAAAACAGGCCCGGGACATCCTTAAAACTTCCTACCAAGGAAATGATAGGGTCAAAACAGTTAAATTGCAGACCTTGAGAACGCAATTCGAGACTCTAAGGATGACAGATTCCGAAAATGTGGATCAGTTCATGACCAGAGTCATGGGCATCGTAAACCAGATCAGACTGACTAGTGAAACCATCACTGATCAACGAATTGTTGAGAAAATCCTCAGAAGTTTACCAAAGAAATTCGAAATAGTTGTAATAGAAATCCTTGAATCCAAGGATCTGTCAAGTTTCTCAACAGATGAATTAATTGGTTCTCTGGTGACACATGAGACTAGACTGCATCTCACAGATGAGTCAATCTCCAATGCTTTTAAAATTCAATTCTCCTTCAGCAGAGGGAGAGTCATAGGAAGAAGCAGAGGTCACCAAGGAAGAGGGAGCAATCAAAGTAGCCCTCACTCCAGTGGAGGTAACAGACAACAATATCCGAATCAAAATTTCCAAGGTCAAAGACAACAACAACAAAATCAACATTAAAATTTCCAGCCTCAAAGAGGCAGAGGGAGAAGATCAAATGATAAATCAAGCATACAATGCTATTACTGCAAAAAGTATGGGCACTATGAATCTGAATGCAGGAAGAAGCAAGAAGATCAGCGCTCAGGCAGAGCACATGTGTCAAATCATACGGGAGAAACCTCAGGAGGTATGTTTCTCTCATGCCACAAGACTGAAGAACAACCTAAAGATCTCTGGTTGCTAGACAATGGATGCAACAATCACATGATAGGTAACAAAAAATTACTTTCATGCATTGATTCTTCAATCTCATCTGATATTACACTTGGAAATGATTACTCAGTCAAAGTTCAAGGAAAAGGAATTGTTCCTATTCTTACTAAACAGAATGTAAAGAAAGACATAAACAATGTCTATCATGTTCCAGATCTGAAACATAATTTTCTAAGTGTAGGACAACTCATTGAACATGGCTATAAGGTACTTTTTGCGGGGGAATCTTGCAAGATATATGACAAAATCCCAAGCAGAGAATTGATTTCTGAAATCCACATGACTCCAAATAGGATGTTTCCCCTTACCCTCAGAACTGCAAATCTGATTCAACCATATGCACAAAGTGCATCCACCCTGAATGAAACAATGGTTTGGCATACACGATTTGGACATCTACCATTTCAGAGTCTAAGTCTTCTTCAGAAGCACTCCATGGTCAAAGGTTTTCCCATCTTTAAAGAGAAAATTCCCCCACATGAGTCTTGCATACTTGGAAAACATAAGAGAACTAGTTTTCCACAGTCTTCCAATCAAGCTAAACAACATCTTGAACTTGTTCACACTGACCTATGTGGACCAATGCAAACAGAGTCAATAGGTGGTAGCTTTTACTTTCTAACGTTTATTGATGATTTCAGCAGAAAAATATGGATCTATTTTCTCAGACACAAGTCTGAAAC
>SNQJ01S0005454.1:361770-375978 GCA_010110895.2 Picea sitchensis | reverse complement strand
CTTTCACCATAAGGGGACCACTTTGGAGTTCATCCATATTTACTTCTTATCAACCATGAAAAAAAAATAATGAGTCATATTTACATAAAACACTATTGGGTCCATTACCCAAACCTTTGTGCTACGGGTCTTTCTTCAAGGGTTGACATCAATGAAAACCAACCTTAATCAACAGTTATGTGGGTCCTGATGGGTAAGTTGGCACCTCAACTTCTTGAGGCCATGACGTTTCCATACGACCTCCATTTTAGGCATGTGATAGCCCATTGGAAAGGACTTTTTGAGAACTACACATTATGTTGTCAAACTTTGACTCCATCTACAGTTTGATGGTGGCAAGCCAAAAAAACACTATTTAGGGACCCAAAACAACCCTAGAAGTACAGAAATATGCGCTGACACAAAAACATCCAAAATAAGCCAGTTGGATTAGGTGGGTGACCACCAATCTCCACCTGGAAGTTGTGTAGGGATTCATACAACCTTGAAAGTGTAGAACCCACAATTACAAATAATTACAGAAGAATTTGTTGAACTAAAAATTGTCAATAAGAGTCAGTTGGAATAGGAGGGTGGCCACCAATATCCACCTAGATCAGTATCCCCCCTTAGGAAGCAAAGGTATCCATTGCGTTTTGTTAGGGACCTAACCCCTCATGTAGGTAGAATAATATATTTCCATGTAATAAAGTCAATATTAATAAGGCCTAGCAATAAGGAAGAATAAGTCCAATGTAAGAAGACCTAATAGAAGCTTCTACTTATAGAAGGATCTTCCTCTAGATGGTTCTTTTGATAGACATATTTAGTTTAAATAGGAGTCGAGGGTATGAACACTTTTGTCTTGGATATTATTGTAATAGAGCTCTGCTCTGTTGGAGGTTTCCCCCTAGAAGAGGCAAGTGAACATTGCTCTCGGTAATCAAAGTGCTATTTTTGGTGTTATTTTGTTATTATCGTGGTGTTGTTCTGGTTATATTGTTGTTCATCTGCCACTTCTAGCTATTTATTTATGTTCTGCATACTTTTTATATATGGAATATTACAAGTGGTATCAGAGCACCTTCCTCGGCATAAAATTGTGGGTTAATATTTTTCATGGTAGAGACGTATTCCGACTTCTTTAAGCTACAGAGATCTGTCATTACACGCATAAAACCATGGTCGGGGATTCATACACGCAGGAAATACAAGTGGTACTTAAGCGCACATCTATTGGCCACCCTTGTAACCCTTGTTGGTACCCCTTCGAGTGGTACCGCATCAAACAACACCTGTATACAGATCGACCTAGTTCTCTTGAAGCCCTCCATAGATAAATCGATCGGCTGCCTGACTGGTATAGTGCCACTGAGAACAATAGTCGGGAAGATAATCTCTAGTACCTGGGTAGTTGGGTAGTATGACTAAGGGTACGGTCTAGCATCCTTAGTTGGTGCCCTGATATATTGGGCCGAGTACTACTGTTGGACCCCGCACATATATCAGAGAGTTATAACACAGGGAAAACCCTTATCTGTAGAACCCTTGAATACCTAACCCTTGGGACGGAAATAAAAACACAACAAATAAGATCTATTGCAGCGCAACCGTGTCTCCTACATTCGAGTTGCGAAATTACTACACATTTCTTCCTGTTAAGCATTTGGACATTTCATCATTGCAGTATTCTTCAGATCGGAGTATAACTCCGCAGGAGTAAAAACAAAACAAAAAAAAGTCTGGATCCTGTTGGCACCATTATTTGATACCTATTCCGTTGGTTTTCTCTCTTCGCCCTGTTCGCAGTCATACCTATCATTTTTCAGCAAAAATTTTTTTGTGGACCCAACCTCCTTCCAACAACCTTATTTGGGCTTTACCCCATTGGATTCACCTCGTCGCCCTAATCGTTGTGATACACTTCACCCATAACCCATTTTTTGTGTGGTCCCACCCGCCCCTTTTTGTGTTCCCTATTCATCATGGCCCATACCCATAGCCAAGACTTGGAAGCTCGCTTCAATACCTTGCACTCTAATTTCAAAGAAACCCAACAAGACGTGCGACAGATCAATGCCAATATTCTCTCCATCAATAAAAAAAATGCATTGCTCCATCGCAGCTTCAGTCTCTACTTCAATTGAGGAACTCATACAAGAGCTCAAACAAGACATTACTACCCAGCTTGAATCTGTCGCTACAACGATCTGCACTAAGCTGCATATCCCTGCAGATCTTCCCTTATCGGAACCACCTTAGCATACTGAAGGTGAAACTTCCTCTCATTCCTAGAATTTTCAACCCCATCACTTTCAGCGTGACCTACGTCTTCCACGTGTGGATGTGACCAAATTTTATGGATCGAATCCCACTCACTGGGTAACTCAAATGGAACATTATTTCTCTTTGTATGGCATTACGGATGAGTTGGCCAAACTCTAGTAGGGTGTTCTCCATCTAGATCAAGAACATTGGCAATGGAGAAAAAATGCTCGCCAAGGGTATGTGGCTTGGACACACTTTGTGGCAGAGGTTTATGAATGCTTTAACACTGACACCAACCATTTAGGCTATTTGACAAAGTTGAAACAATCTGGCACAGTGGAAGACTGTATAACTACTTTTGAGCGACTGGATTTTCATACAAAGGGCATGTCTGATGCTTTTTTCCGAGAATGTTTTATCAGTGGCCTCAAGGATGAGATTCGTTCTCATGTCCTCATTGCTTGGCCTCAGAGTTGGGTGGAAGCTACTAAAAGATCTAAGGAAGCACAACATGTTGTCTCTTCTCAAAACTGCAAACCCTCCTTTATTCCTCGCACTAAACTAGTAGTTCCCACTCCTGCTCCTACTCCACTCAAGATCTAGAAATTGACCAGGGTCTAAATGGTTGAACTCCAAATCAAAGGCCTTTGTTATAATCGTGATGACAAATATTTTTCGGGACACAAGTGTAAGGAACAAAATTTTTTTATGGCCATCTCAAAGGATGTTTCAAAAGAGGATGTTGAGGCTCCCCTTGTGTCCGTGTCACCTGAACCCACAGACATAACCCCTCCCTCAGACCCTCTTGAAGTAGAACCAGTCATTTCCCTAAATGCTCTCACTGGATTCTATGCTCCCCAAACCCTCAAGCTAATTGGTTACATCAAGCATAGGAAGGTCATGATTCTTGTTGATAGTGGAATCACCCATAATTTTATTCATCGCTGCATTGCCCACGAAACTAATTGTTATATCCGTGCTGTCAATAATTTCCAAATCATGATTGCCATTCGTGGGTCCATGAAATGTGGAGGGAGTTGTGAAAATGTGTGTCTCCAAATTGGTGACTACCATCTGAAATCTCGTATGTTTCCTATCAACATGGACGGTTGTGACATTGTGTTGGGTGCGGAATGGCTAAGGAATTTGGGTCCCATTTTCATGGATTTTAAGGAATTAACAATGCAATTCGACCAGGAGGGACAACAATATAAGTTCCAAGGCATCACCGTCAGTTCCCCGGAGATCATTAGTTCCCATCACATGGAAAATCTGCTCAAAAAAGGTCATTCTGGCATTATTTCCCAACTCCATGCCATCCAAGCCACTGAGACACCCTCTGTGCCACATGACCTCCAATCCATCCTCTCTAAACATCAATTTTTTTTTTCCACTCCCTAGGGAATCCCTCCTTCCCGTGGTGTTCATGATCATTCCATTCCCCTTGTCCCAGGAAGCCTTGCTCCCAATATCCGTCCCTATCGTCACCCCTTTTCCCCAAAAAATGAAATTGAGAAAATGGTTCAAGCACTGCTCAATGCAGGTTTTATTCACCCTAGTACGAGCCCCTACTCTTCTCTTATGGTCATGGTCCTTAATAAATAAGGTTCTTAGCGCATGTGTCCTGACTTCTATGCCCTCGACAAACTCACCATTAAAGACAAATTTCCCATTCATGTCATTGCTGATCTCTTGGATGAATTGAGTGGCACCCAGTTCTTTACTAAACTTGATCTTCGTTTGGGCTACCACCATATCTGTATGAAAGAGGCAGACATCCTTTAGAACTCATGAGGGCCACTATGAGTTTTTGGTGATGCCCTTTGGCTTGTGTAATTCTCCATCCACTTTCCAAAGCCTCATGAATCATGTCTTCCGTCCTTTTATCCGTCATTTTGTGTTAGTTTTCTTTGATGATATCATCATCTACAACAAAACCTTGACAGACCATCTTGCTCATGTGGATCGAGTTCTCCTTCTACTCTCTCAGCACCAACTTTTCCTCAAACAATCTAAATGTGCTTTTGGTGCCTCGGAAGTAGAGTACTTGGGTCATCTTGTTGGCAAGGATGGCGTTAGGGTGGATCCTAAAAAGATTGAAGCTATGCAAGATTGGCCTCACCCAAAGACTCTTAAAAGCTTGCGGGGATTTCTGGGTTTAACATGTTATTATCGCAAGTTTGTTAAGAATTATGGAAAGATTGCGACACCTCTCACTACACTCCTTAAAAATAATTCTTTCACTTGGACTCTAACTGCTACTCAGGCTTTTCAAACCTTGAATATGGCCATGTGCACCACTCTAGTCCTGGCCCTTCCCGATTTCACAAAGATCTTTGTCCTGGAATGTGATGTTTCTGGGAAAGGAATTGGCATTGTCCTTATGCAAGAGGGTCGACCTTTGGCCTTTACCATCAAACAATTGTCCGAGAGAAATTTGGGCAAATCAATCTATGAAAAGGAAATGTTGGATATTCTACATGTCGTGGATCTTTAGCGACCTTATCTATTGGAGAAACACTTCCAAATTAAGACAGATCATCAAAGCCTCAAGTATTTTATGGAACAACGCCTTTCCTCCCCTGAGCAACAGAAATGGGTGACTAAGCTCTTTGGATATGATTATGAGATCATTTACAAAAAAGGAAAAGACAATGTGGTTGCTGATGCACTTTCCAGAAAATATGAAGATGAAGGGTATCTTTTTTCTCTCTCTTTCATTGTATTAGATTGGCTCCAAGATGTTCGCCATGAATGGCTACACGATTCCAAAAGTTCGCATCTAATACTACAATTGCAATCCAATTCTCTAGTTTTCCCAGGGTACTCTTGGCTCAATGATGAGCTTCGATACAAAGGTCATTTGTATTTAAGTAAACAGTCAAAACTTAAATCCGTGGTACTTTCTGAGCTTCATGCTATACCCATAGCTGGGCACTCCAGGTTTACCAAAACCTATGACCGGGTCAAACGTTCTTTTTTCTGGGAGGGTATGAAACAGGACATTCATAATTTTGTGGCGGAATGTGATGTGTGTCAACGCAACAAGGGTGAAAATTTCAAATCTCTTGGCACACTACAACCGCTTATAATTCCATCTGCTATTTGACGGGATATCTCTATGGATTTTATTGTCAGCTTACCTAAACCGGGAAATAAATCAGTCATCATGGTGGTAGTTGATCGTATTTCCAAGTATGCTCATTTTTGTTCTCTTCAACACCCATTTACATCATCTACCCTGGTTCAAATTTTCATGGATCAGGTCTTCAAGCTTCATGGCATGCCACATTCTATTGTTTCTGATCGCGACCCAACTTTCACCAACAATTTTTGGCAAGAAATGTTCAAGCTACAAGGCACCCAATTGCATCTCAGCACAACTTATCATCCCCAGACTAATGGTCAAACTAAATTTGTTAACAAATGTTTGGAAACATATTTGAGGTGTTTTACATCGGAAAGGCATAATCAGTGGGCTCAATGGTTACCACTCGCTGAATGGTGGTACACCACTTCGTACCATACAACTGCGTGCGTGAATCCTTTTGAAGCGGTATATGGACAAAATCCACCTTCAGTCCTCTCATATTTTCCAGGTGTCTCGAAGGTCCAGGCAATTCACCAAACACTTACAGTTCGAGAAGCTATTCTCCGTACCCTCAAAGAGAATTTGGTCATGGCCCAGAATCGCATGAAACAACAAGCAGATCAAGGTCGCTCTGAACGTCAATTTGCAGAAGGGGATCAGGTGTTTCTTCGATTGCAACCTTACAAGAAAACTTCCCTCAAGGCTGACCATTGTCTGAAACTGGAGCCCAAATTTTGTGTCCCTTATACCGTTCTCAAGCGTGTGGGAAAGGTGGCCTATCAGTTAGCTTTGCCCAGTCATTCTAAGCTCCATCATGTTTTTCGTGTTTCCTGCTTAAAGAAGGTGATTGGAACTAAGTTCCATACTCAAACCAACCTTCCTGAGTTGGACGAAGAAGGCTCCATTTGGCTACAACCACAAGAAGTTTTGGACCAGCGTGAGCGTCAACTGCGTCAGCGAACCATAAAGGAAGTGTTAGTCTAGTGGAAAGTTACAACTCCAGTATATGCCACTTGGGAACCAACTACCATTCTGCAACAATTTCCCCATCTCAATCCTTGAGGACAAGGTTGTTTTTAAGGGGGAGGACATGTTAGGGACCTAACCCCTCATGTAGGTAGAATAATATATTTCCATGTAATAAAGTTCAATATTAATAAGGCCTAGCAATAAGGAAGAATAAGTCCAATGTAATAAGACCTAATAGAAGCTTCTACTTCTAGAAGGATCTTCCTCTAGATGGTTCTTTTGATAGACATATTTAGTATAAATAGGAGTCAAGGGTATGATAACTTTTTTCTTGGATATTATTGTAATAGAGCTCTGCTTTGCTGGAGGTTGCCCCCTAGAAGAGGCAAGTGAACATTGCTCTCGGTAATCAAAGTGTTATTTCTGGTGTTATTTTGTTATTATTTTGGTATTATCATGGTGTTGTTCTAGTTATATTGTTGTTCATCTGCCATTTCTAGCTATTTATTTCTGTTCTGCATACTTTTTATATCTGGAATATTACACGTTGAGTTCCCCCATCAGGTGAGGAAACTTCTGTTGAATTTGGCCTTGGGTGAGCCACTTGCCTTGGTGGAGGAGTTTCCTTGCCTTGACAACCCAATAAAGATGGATCCTCTGATGGTGAGTGCCCTTGACCTATGTGTCCCCTAACTGATCACTAGATGTCTGTTCCATGCAATCATGGTTGAGCAGTTAGGGTTGAGCTATGTTGGTGTCAACTGTTCTGCGATCTCTGAGGTGTCTAATAATGGTGGAAAATATGGTCGAAGGAGGTCCACATTGAACACTAGTTGTAAGCCAAGGAAGGGTGGAGTGTTGAGCTCAAAATCATTGCTACCAAAAACCTTGGTGATAGTGTAAGGCCCATAGCAAAGTGGGCGGAGCTTCCGATGGGACCCTGCAAGGCGCTCTTTCTGCAAATGTAACCATACCTTGTCTCCCACCTAAAACTGGTGCGGTACTAAGTGTTTATCATGGCACTACTTGTACTTAGCATTGGATTTCTGCAAAATATCATGGACCTGTTGACATATGTGTTGAATCTGGTCAATGAATCTGGTGGCTTTGTCATCCTTAGACTGAACATGGGAAGAATTTGTCTGTGTTGTTGCAAGAGGTAGTGCAACATCAATGGGACCCAAGGGTTGGAATCCTAGCCCCACCTGAAAGGGGATATGGACAAACCTATTGTAGTTGTGTTGAACATAGGGAAGACTCTCATCCCATGTACGCAGATGCTTAGAGTTATACATGAGCAAGATGTGCACAATCATCTAATTGACGACCTATGTTTGGCCACCAGTTTGAGGGTGGAAGGAAGTGGATTTAGTGAGCTTGGTTTCCAACAGTGACTAGGGACTTGACCAAAATGTGTTGAGGAGAATGTTGTCCCTATTAGAGATGATGGTCTGTGGTATCCCAAAATGGAACCACACTCATTTGAAAAAGAGCTTGGCAGTATCTACCACTATGATGCTCTTCTTGCAGACTGTGAGAATGGCCATCTTCGAAAATCGATCAACTACCACAAATACACAATCATTGCCTTGCTTGGTGGAAGGAAGGCCAGACATGTAATCCATCGAGACAGATTCCCAAGGCCTCTCAAGAGTAGAAAGAGGGGTGTATAAGCCTTGCTTCTTGATGGATGGCTTGGAAATGGCACAAGTAGTGTAGGATCTGATATACTTGCTGATATACTTGTTGGCCAATAAAAATGTTTTTTTAGAATGACCACAGTTTTCTCCATGCCAAAATGTCATGCCATCTAACTGTAGTGAGCCTCCCAAATCAGCTTTGCACGCTTTCTTGCAGGAACATAGAGATGGCCCAGATGACATAATAGTCTATCCTGAATGTGAAAATCGGTGACATTCACGACTGTACCCAAGTGTTGATAGGTGGTGGTGAAGTTCAGATCTTTTTGATAAAGTTGGGGCCACTCAGATGCCTCATGCCCACAGGAATGGAGCAAGGTGGTGAGTTTAGCCATGGGAGGTCGACTGAGGCAGCTAACGACACAATTTTTGCTCCCTGTCTTATACTTGATGTTGAGATGGAACTGCTACATGTAGGTGGACCACTTCTAATGGTGGTCCTTCTGCAACTTCCCCTATGTCTGTACGAACTGCAGAGGATTGTGATTAGTGTGGATGATTGTCTCTTTTCCGATAATGTAATGTTTCCATTAACAACATGCTTGTACAATGAAATACATTTCCTTGTCATAGGTGGGGTATTTCTGGACAATATCTGAGAGTGTCTCACTATGGTATGATACCGGATGACCGTGCTCAGTGAGAACTGTGCCTACAGCATAGTCGAATGCATTAGTCTCAATCTCGAATGATTGTTGCATATTGGGTAAAGATAGTACTAGAGTTGAGCACAAGCAATGCTTCAGATCATCAAATGATCGATGTTGTTCCTTCCCCCACGCAAAATTTTCCCTGCCATTTCCCTTGGTCATTGGATAAGGGCCCATGCAATACGAGAGAATCCAAATATGAACCGTCGGTAGAAGTTGGCAAGTCCCATGAAGCTTCGAAGATTGGTTAGTGTGGTCAGGGTTGAGTAGTCACGAATGACTTGGATCTTAGTTGGATCAAAATGTACTCCATGATCATCAACAATATAGCTCAAGTATTGGACCCTGTTCATTCCAAAGGAGCATTTTTCCAAGTTGGCATATAACTTGTGTTGTCGCAGAGTGCTCAAAACCTGCTAAAGATGTTGCATGTGTTCCTCCCACGTTCTGCTGAAGATGAGGATGGCATCCAAATATACCACCACAAAAGAGTTGGTGAAGGGTCTCAATACATAATCCATCTGTTGGAAGTACAACTGTCGCTACACCAAAACCCACAGGTGATTGGTAAACTCACCACCGCCATATTTCAAGGATCCACAAGAGGCAATTAGTCCCTTGTCATGATACATCGGGGAGCACTGACTACTTACAATTTTGTGCAAAAATCCCCCCCTCAGTGCGAGTCGAGTGTGTATCGAACTCATGACCTCTCACTATGATACCATTTGTTGGTAGTACGACTTTCGTTACACCAAAAACCGTAGGTGATTGGTAAACTCACCACCGCGAGATTTCAAGGATCCATGAGAGGTGATTAGTCCCTTGTCACGATACACCAGGGAGCGCTGACTACTTGCAATTTTGTGCAACACCATCAACCTCATGAAAGTGGTTGGTGCATTTGTCAAGCCAAAGGGCATGACCAACCATTCAAAGAGACCTTCTTTAGATTTGAAAGATGTCTTCCATACATCAGTTGGATCGATGGGAACCTGGTGGTAGCTAGACTTTAGGTCAATCTTGCTGAAGAACTTTGCCCCCTTGAGTTGGTCAAGAAGGTCATCAATTATGGGAATCGAGTACCGGTTCCTAAATATGATTTTGTTTAATGCTCTGTAATCAATGCAGAGTCGCCAGGTCACGTCTTTCTTCTGCACTGGTACAATCAGGCTTTTGCAAGGGAAGGAGTTGGGTCTGATGTGCCCCTTTTGAAACAACTTTTGGATCTGACGCTTTATTTTGTCATTTTCCATCGATGAGCGATGATAGACTCGTCCATTAGGCAGAGGTGCATCGGGGGTTAGATCAATTGGATGCTTGACCTGGCAGTGTGTTGGTACCTTGGTGGGTGAGGATAACATGTTTTTGTACTCTTCCACGATCCCGTCCACTTGCTTTTGTTGCAAAGAGAGGCTTTGTGTAGAGGCCATGGATGTGGCGGTGACCTTTTGCTTACTGTGAGAAAGGATCACAAAGAAGACGAACTTCCCAGTCTTTGAAATGACCTTACTGCATTTCTTAGCAGAGATTAAAGAAATAACGGTAGGTGGCACTACCTCTGGTATCCTGTACAAATGTCTACCCAAATTAATAATAACACTGTGGAGTCTAGACTCATACACAACATGTCGCTTCCACAAATATGGATGTCCTGAAAGAACATCACAAAATTCAAGGGGAGAAATATCACACAATACCTTGTCTTTGAAAGTCTTGATGTCATAGGGTAGACGACAATGTTGGCTGACACGAAGATCTCTTCCTGGGCAAAGCCAGCCGATAGTGTAGGGATGCGAGTGCGGTGTCATCGACAGGTCCAACCGTTTGACAACATCTATTGAGATCATGTTCTTCTGACTACCGCTATTGACAATGAAATGAAGAAGATCCCCCTTTACCCACATATGTGAGTGAAAGAGGCATTCCCCTTCCATTTGTTCTTCTGTTTCACTTGGATGGACTTTGGTGGTAGCGAAAGTGGCACTAGGTTCAACATAGATAATCTTCTTCCCTCCTTCTAGATTCAATTCAGAGTTAGAATCTGCCTCTGACTCGAAAGCTTTCAACTCGGCCACCAATGACTTCTTGGAGAGACATTCTCGGGTGTTGTGCCAAAGGCTTTTATGGTATTTAGACCATTTTCCCATGTCCTTCTTTGAATTCTCATTACCCTTATTGTGTTGCGGCTTGGACTAGTTGTCATGAGAGTGGACATATTTGCTCTGTCCCTTGTTTTGTGGGTTGGGGTCGCCTTTTCCCTGCTTTGGCTTTGAGGAGTTTGCAGATCCAAATTCTCACCTCTTCTGCTTAAATTTTTGCTCGATCTTGATGGCATATCTATAAGATGTACCCAATGATGCGATGTCCAGAAACTCCATTTTTGTTTGAATGTATATATGCAAAAAACCGCGGTATTTGAGCACCATATGTCACTTAGAGTCTTTTATACCCAATTTGGTGCGCAGGGTATGGAAAATATTGGTGAAATCTAGTACTGTCTGGTCCCTTTCCTGACGCAAGGTGGTCCATCTTGTGTATTGATCCTCGTAGCTTCCAACAGAGTAATACTGTTCTTTAATGGAATCCCTTGTGGGGGAAACCGCAAATATTGCAGATTCCTCTATGGCCCTTTCCTCATAGTAAGTATCCCACTATTCCTTAACATAGGGGATGGCCTTGAGGAGTGCAAAAGTAATCTTTTCCCCATTGAAAAAAATTGTGGACTGAAAAATACCCTTCTAGTAGATTCAACCATTTATCTACAACATTCGCATCTATCAGTCCTTAAAATAATGGAATATAAAAATTTACCTGTACCTTGAAGGGTGTTGCATGGTTGCTTGATGAAGATGCGTTTCCTGTGGGCAACCACCGAAGGATCTATGCAAAGTTGTCCATCATTTTGTTTCTTTGTCGCGCAAGGGATTTCTTGAGCAACATTTTAAAATGATCTCTTGCTCCATCATCTTTGTTTTCACCCCCCATGGGTTTTTGTCGGGCTCAATGCGACCGATCTTGCAAAGGATCGACTGGTTCGAGTCCCAATTTCTTGTACCCAGATCTTGTCTGGGACATGCATGACGAAAAATAAATGAAGAGCAAACCGCTCTGATACCACTGATCCAAATTTATGAGCACAACAAAATGAATAACAGACTGAATACAATGACATAGAGATACGGAGAACAACAACAAATATCCAATGAATAATAACTTCTATTGAATAAATTAAATAAGCTGAAACTATAAAACTGCAGAACTGAAAACAGCTTGCTCGAATGGTGGTAGCTATCTCTGAGAAGAGATGTGGCTGCTACCTGCATTCGTCTGATCAAAATGATTACAATGAGGCTCTAGAGGCCTTTTTTAACATTACTCATGAATTCCAAAACCATAGACATCCAAAAACCGAACCCTAGGAGATGAAACACTAAAAGTTATGTGGGCCCCGATGGGTAAGTTGGTACCTCAACTTCTCGGGGTCGTAACTTTTGCATACAACCTCTGTTTTAGGCACGTGATAGCCCGTTGGAAAGGTCTTTTTAAGAACTACACATTGTGTCATCAAACTTTGACCCAGTCTATAGTTTGACTATGTGTAACACCCTAATTCCCCCAGATTGTAAATATAACTGAACTGGCCAAGGACTACGACAAAACTCGTAAGTATGAATATGTGATGTAAATGGACCTGCAGGAAGAGGTCAATGAATGTAAATAACAGTTTGAATTTATTGCAGAACTGCTAAGAGGGGATGTGCAGAAAAGAGACCACGATGGTGGTGGAGGGCACCTGGAAAAAGGGGCGTTAACTTCCACCAAGAATTAAATACCGTATTTGGACTCCACTGGCCCGGAGAACCAAAAGCGGCTCGCTAGCCCTGAAATAAATGCCTTGCAGGCCGGTTGGTGGATGGCTTGATGAGGGATGGGGAGGTGAACCACCTATCTGTAGAGCCATCATGACTGACCAGCGCGAGGGTAATCGTGCCACATGCAACCTCGCGAGAGGATAAGGCGTATGGCAGAAGCGGTTGACGGGGGGAGACGCGAGGGGAACTCTGGCAGTTTTACGCAGAGTGAGTGATCGCAGAGAGGAGGGGATCGCAACCTTCGCTCCTGGGCACTGGCAAACAGGGAGGCATAGGTCTCAGAACATCGTGGCCTCAGCTGAGGGGTGGCGAGTGGTAAATCCATTAGGAGTCGCTATGCCTACGGTTGGGTGGAAACGAGCACCCCTCTCAGCAGTTGCTTCCATTGTTGAAGTTATTTCCGATAAGTGTTTTGCTCATATTGCATCTTGAAATTTATATGATGTCACATATGTTCATAGACTTGTGGAATTGTAAATGTTTCCTGTGTAAGAATGTCTGTGCAGTAATTGATAATAAGGAGTAGATATTAGCTCATAGAACTGTGAAATTGTAAATGATTTTAGCATGAGAATGTCTGCGTAGTGTTTGATATGACTAAGTTGATATATGCTTATCACAGAGGAAACCATGCACGACTTATGTTGATAAATAAATCTAGTTATGCTTAGATTGAGCTAAGTTAGGCTCCCAACCCGTCCTCGGGAAGCTATTTCCCCTATCCGTCTCCAAGAAAGCCCTGGAATAGATCTCTAGTAGAGATTCCCTCTTGTAGAAGGGATACTTAGCCATTCTCAAGAAGGTCTTCAAGGAGGAAGAAATCGACGGTCAGGACCTTACATAGAAGATTGACAAAATCCCGTCAGCCGTCAGATCTCGAGAAGTTTCACCAGAGTTAAACCCTAGTGTGCAGAGAAGGAATCCTAGCCGTTGATCTCGGCAGGACATGTGTCAGCATTCTGGGCAGTCATCAAGATTTTGGAGGCGTCGGGGTTTCACAGGTCGAAGAGAACTGAGACCTTTTGAGTCTCGAAACTCCGATGGAGAATCTCCGTTGTTGATCTCAGCAGGAACATGTGGCAAGAGATCCTGAAGAGTCGTGAATCGGGAAATCGGAGTTCCTGAGAGCAAGGGAAAGAGGACTTCGAAAGTCTCGAAATCCCAAGAGTAAATCTGAGTCGTCCATCTGAGGGATAGGTGTCGGAGATCAAGGCGCCATCGGAGTTTGACGCATCGTAAAATCGGAGTTTCCAAGGACAAGAGGAACGGGACATCGAAAGTCTCGAAATCCCGGAGGAATCGGGACCGTCCATCCAGAAGGACGCTTGGCAGGAGATCGAACGCCGTCGGTGAAAGTACCGATAGGAGGCTTCATCGAGAAATCGCGAGTCCCGGGGACATGTGTTTTGTGTCATCGCAAATGCCGAAACCCCGATGGGAGGTTATACGGCTGCGGTCATATGGTAAGTGGTCACATGGACCATTGTATAGCCAGTGGGGCTAGCATGATAAAAAAGGCGCGTCGCGAATCGGGAAATCGCGAGTCCCGGGGACATGTGTTTTGCGTCGTCGCAAATGCCGAAACCCCGATGGGAGGTTATATGGCTGCGGTCATATGGTAAGTGGTCACATGGACCATTGTATAGCCAGTGGGGCTAGCGTGATCAAAAAGGCGC
>SNQJ01S0005454.1:296558-361744 GCA_010110895.2 Picea sitchensis | reverse complement strand
AACCCCGATGGAAGGTTATACGGCTGCGGTCATATGGTAAGTGGTCACATGGACCATTGTATAGCCAGTGGGGCTAGCGTGATCAAAAAGGCGCATCGCGAATCGGGAAATCGCGAGTCCCGGGGACATGTGTTTTGCGTCATCGCAAATGCCGAAATCCCGATGGGAGGTTATACGGCTGCGGTCATATGGTAAGTGGTCACATGGACCATTGTATAACCAGTGAGGCTAGCGTGATCAAAAAGGCGCGTCGCGAATCGGGAAATCGCGAGTCCCGGGGACATGTGTTTTGTGTCATCGCAAATGCCGAAACCCCGATGGGAGGTTATACGGCTGCGGTCATATGGTAAGTGGTCGCATGGACCATTGTACAGCCAAGGGGGCTAGCCAGTGTAAAGGTGTGTCGAGAGTCCAGGGGACTTGTGCATCATGATATTGAAAGGCGCCAAACCCCGACAGGATTTAAGGCTGTGGTCTAGTGAAGGTTGTGGTCGTATTGACCAGGACTTAGCCCGGAGAGCCAATATGCTAGGAGCACATCGGGGATCGGAGGATCGGGAGTTCCGGGTACATGTGCACCTCAGCACCGCAAACTTCGAAACCCCGATGAGAAGTTGTCGCTATGGTCATATAGGAACCGGTCGTGTGGACCAAAGGCTTAGCCAAGCGGGGCTGAGGCAACCAAGGGGCGCGCCGGAAATTTGTTCCATCGGTGATCGGGGATTCGAGAGGACAGGGATCCTCGACACCGCAACCTTCGAAACCCCGAATCCCGATATTGAACCAGGGATTGGCATTTCGTAAATGTAGGTTTCTGGAGATTTCTCATTTGTGGGAGATTAACCCAAATTTTTTAAATTATGATAGTGGGTGTGTTACACTATGGCAAGCCAAAAAAACATTGTTTACTTACCCAAAACGACCCTAGAAGTACATAAAGATGTGTTGACATGAAAACATCCAAAATAAGCCAGTTGGATTAAGTGGGCGACCACCAATATCCACCTGGAAGCTTTGTAGGGCTTTAGACAACCCCGGATGTGTAGAACCCACAATTACAAAGAATTACAGAAGAACATGTTGAACTAAAAAATGTCAATAGGAGCCAATTGGAATAGGTGGGTGGCCACCAATATCCACCTAGATCAACAACACTATTGAAATGGGCAAAGGTGCTTCTCTAAGAAATTTACAAAACTTCATTGGCTTCATGCGCTGAATACTGAAGCAGGAAAAAGGGCCGATATGGTTGTGGAAAAAAAAGGCGGCGCATTATATCTATCCAACTCTTCGTATGAGGCACCAATTCCTCAAGTCACATCAATTCCATCAAAGGACGAATCAATCAATGATCAATCTCTCTTGGCAACAAGACTCTTGTTTTGGTCAAATATTCACAATGATTGCAGCAGATGGTTTCACCATCAAATATTGAAGTGGATCAAAATCTCCATGTTCCACTACCAAGGATTAGAAGGAATCAAAGGACGTATAAGAAATTGGTATCTCTGCACATAGACCAAGTAAATAACATCCTCTTTAAAAGCCCCAACAAAGATTCCAATATATTTATGTAGAATAAATTATGTACATTATCTTCATAGAAATCTTGTTTTAATTATAATTAAGATGACAAAATAGTATAATAATTTTGTGAACAATAATTCCATGATGAATTACCTTTTTGTAACATCTCCTTACTTACATACCTAGACTACAATTTTTTTTATTAATACAAATCTTTTCAAACAATTATTTAAAAAAACTATTATTTATTATATTAACTAAACATTTACAATTCATATGACTCACAATTCCTATGACTCTGATATTTACAATTCATATTACACACTTATTCATTTTAATTTTCTATTATTTAAATTAAAAAGAACATTAAATTTGAGAATTGTTGTGTTTTATAACTTTGCGGAAAGCATTATTTATCTATCCAATCATAAAGTCATATAAATTCTTATAACTTTCATATGTCAACCTGAATAAATTTATAGTGTGGCTATGTAATGTTTATCTTATAACTTTGATATAAGATAAAATACAATTTTATATCATGCATTTCATGTGGTAGTTCAAATTTAATTGTGTGTATCCTATCTAATCTATATTCAATGTTGCATTTTTTTTTATAGAATTGTTTTTTAATATTTAAAATATTTTGCTATTTTGTTTATTAATTGCACTAAAACTTTTTTATTTAGGTAAATAGAGTTCAAAATATGTGTTTTTAATAGAGTGTAAAATTAAAAATCGATATTGTTAATATTATATATATACAATTTTTTCTCCCCGTATAGGGTGATAGGGAAGAGACGAGACATGTGGTTTCTCTCCGAAGCAGGCCATCACATGTCAGTCTAGCTCGTTGGCACCTCCCACCCCTCAACCACCTTCGTCACCTCACCTTATGCAACTTAAACTCACCTTTGATGCTTGTATTGTCCTTCTCATGGCTCTTCAATGTTGTCACAATCACTCTCAGTGTATGATGCTCCATTGTTACCTAGCTCCAACCTAGTATGCCCTCTACACCTTGCTTCTCATTATTATTACTCCTGTAGACATCATTCCATTTACTAGATTTCATATCAAACATTATGATCGCATCCATCATTCATTATCTGGGTCGATGGAAGGTTTTGTTATCTTGACCATCCTTTGGAAGTGGTCTTGCCACCTTTCCTTCCCCTTGCTCTTCTTTGTTCAATTCCCCCTATGACTTCCTCCTTTGGCTCTAGACTATCCCTCTTATCCCTCCTCGTTATCCTATCATTGTTCCTTTGTTGTGATGGCTAGAGGTGGTCGCTCTCGTCGAGCCAAAGGAAGCTTCTCCCACAAAAATAGGGGCCACTCCGACTCTCATCTTGTCTCTATGGCCAAAGAATCTGTTGAAGCCTACAACACATTTCATATCTATTTATCATAATTAAGTGGAGTTAGTATAAAATTCAAATATCCGTGATATAGTATTTGTTGTGACAATGTTGAATCCTATGTATTTAACTTCCCATACTCTAATCCTACTCCAACATCCCCATCTTGCTTGCTTCACCCACATGGCACCTCTTCATTTCTTCCTGCACACACCTCTGACATGACCTACTCTACAACACACTGCGACGACGCTTCATCTCTTCTCTCTTCTACTCTACTACTACTAAGTGTGTCTTCTCCTCTCTTCCTCAAACAATTCAACTACACCTTCTATATTGCTTCTTGTAATACATTCCTTCTATCATAACATTTGGTGTTGGCTCTCTTCTACTCCTATGGATCCATATTTCCTTTACTCTTCTTTGCATCTCACCTTCCTTCTTCCCCCAACCCCCCGTCGCAAGGCATTACACTACAATGGTGTCTGGTCTCATTCACATTAACCCTTTATCCACAAAAATAATCTTAATCCATAGGGATACAATCTCCAGTAATACTCCTCTTGGTCCAACCTCAAACTCCCTTTCAATTGTGCTAAAAGTTGTGCTATACTCAATAGAAAAATCTACAACATACCCTTCTTTGACTTGCTCGAACTAGAAATCAAAAACACGAGTCCACTTGATATCTCAGGTTTTAAACCTCTCAACCATTTCTTGATCCCAAATTTCAGGTTCTTGAGGGTGAATGATAAGGATAATCTCTGCTTGCCTCTTTAATCACTCATACAACAAACTAGGAAATTCTGCAAAGAAAATATTGGTGAGGGGTGTCCCACCTTAGCTTAGTAATCCCTTACTTGATTTAAGGGTACCCATAGTTAGTCAATTAGTTATTCATGTGTGAAATTCATTCATAAGACAAGATCCATTGTTACTGGGTTATACCTCCTTTATCTATGGCCATAATATAATATATAAACATATTCCTTATTTAAATATTTATTTAAATAAGGTACGCCAACGTTGATTTATGTTTTTGACATCCTCTTTTTGTTAGGTTGAATACTTTTTAGGGCATTAATTTTATTTCTAGTTTCATGATTTTAAATAATTAATGGTTTGCAGAATTTGGATTCATGATTTATTTTAACATGCTTAGATGTTTATGTGTGAAGCAGTTGCTATTATGCAAGATGTGATGCAATGGATATAAAGGACATTGTGAAATATGCGATACCATTCATAAAAAGGACATGTTGTTGTTGTAGGAAGGTGCGGTACTTTTTTTTGTACATGTCTTCATCTTCCCTATATACATTTAAAATAAAAAATATTTTCTATAATTTTGATTTTGTATTTCAAAACTACAATTATCTTTACTATTTCAGTTGAGGAAGATAACAAGTCTCCAATATGATGCCCAACACATTAAATTGATGCTATTAATTATTTTGTTTAATACATTTCATCAGTTTTATTATATATGGTTTCTAGTTACAACTAAAAATAATTGGTTAGTACCATTGTAATTTAACTTAAATTACAATATGATTGTAACCATGGGTTTCCAATTTGGTCCAATTTTAAGTTTCCACTCCAACCTTCAGATTTAAATCGCATCCATATGTTTTTTCCGAGCTAAAATATACAAAATTATCTTATTCTATTAGTAAAAGGAAACTTATGTATGTTTTTTAATCCAACGTTTTAGACTTCATCCAAATGATTCCATCTTATTCTATCGCACAAAACCATATAAAATTGAGTGGATTAAGTACAACTTGGAGTTAGAAGGCGTGATCAGTGGCTGTTAGAGCTATTACCTGGAAGCGTCAATTTCCTTAGGTGTCCGGTGCCTTCGGTGGAACGTAGTAGGGATCGATCATGTGACCAATTGACATAGTTGATAAAGTCCGCATAAATTTGCTAGGAAGAAATATTTATATTATAGAGACTTAATTATTGAAGTAATATACATAATGGTGTAACAATGTTTGAAATTAAAGTGCAGTCGTTATAAAATGATATTTCTTTACTTCTTTTTATTAATTATTATTGTTTTTCTTTATATTTAATTTTTGAATTTTTATTATTTATATAGAACAATTAATGTAATTTTTTGGAATGCAATTTTTATTAAATATAATTTATTGTTGACTTTGTGAGCAATTTTTTTAAAACTAATAATACATAAATATTTATTTAAATGAAATATGTTTAAATGTTTTTGAAAATATTAAAGTTTTTTTTTAACTTTTTTTTTTGAAAAAAATATTAATTAGATTAATTATAAAATTTGAAGCTGATATATACTTTTTAAAAACTTAGTTCACTAATAAAAAAATATTATTATTATGATTATCTTATTATAAAAGATATATATATTTTAAACAAGAACGATTATAATTGTATTTAGAAAAAGGCATGGATTTCTCAAAAAACAACCATAATTACAATCTACGCATAGGCTAAATGTGCATCATAAATGTCTGATGTCTTAATTCTTATACCTATCTGTAATCTCTGAGTTTAACTAATGCATTTTATACAAAAATGTCATGGGAAGATGGCTACAAAGTAACATAACAAATACAAAACTTTGTTAAACGTGCAAAACTAATGAAAATGCAGATTTGTGTCCGCCTGGTTCTGTTGAGAGGCCTCGTTCTCCTGAGTTTCTACTGGGTCTGGGTGTTCTTCTTGCATTGTTGTTGGGTCAATAGGAGCAATCACATGCATTTGTAGGTGGGATGCTTAGTTTGAAGCTCTGTATTATGTGAATACAACTGGATGATTGTGCTCTTGTGCACCTTGTTGCTATTGGGACCATCGAATGGAGCAAATCAGAGTTGAGTTCCTGTTGACAACGCAGATGACTAGGGCCAATTCCTCATTGTGGCATTGCTCATGGGCATGAAATTTTCGAGATTGTTGTTCCATTTGGGTTTTAAGTGCTGCAATTTCCTCTTGTTGCGAATGTACGTGTTCCTGTATTCTACCAATGGCGCATTCTGAGCACTAGAATTCACCGCTACTACCACCACATAATTGTGAGGGATTTTTGGCATTCCAACGACAATATGAGAGGTCAGAGCTTACTTGAGTCGAAATGAAACCGAACAGTGTCACCACCTCTGAGATTCAAGTGCACACTGCCAGAGAATAGAACGTGATGGATAAGAGCCAATGTCATGATGTTGGTGAAATAAGTTCCGCGCGAGAGGATGATGGGGGATGAGGCCAAGGCCGTATGTCCCATAAATCTCCAGATCGTGAGAATATTGTTGCAGGGGGGATTGAGACGTACAGAGTACCAGTTCCCACATGAGTGCGAGGGAGAAGTCATGATGAAAATTTCAGAATGCAGTATGAGGGGACATGAAGTTGAAGGAGGGCGCCAGTCACGAAAGCAATCAACATGTTTAAGAGGTTTAAGGAATGTGGAGAGAGCGAGTGAAAGAGATTTCCATAGTTGATATACCATGAATTGTCCAAGAGAAGAAGCATAGGAGGTGAATAATTCTTAGGTAATAGGTTCATAACAAATTGTTGTACCTTTAGTTTCCCGATAGCAAGTTGTTTTTCTTCTTTAGCGAGAGAGTCAGATATAGCATTATGAGATCTGTACACATGTTAATAGATGACTTTACCAAATTTATGTTCCATGTCTCTGATTCTAAAAAGAGTTCTGGCAATATTGGGATCCGCGGTCTTGAGATTTTGGTGTAGTTCCCTTATGATTAGATTAGAGTCCCCAATTACCGTGAGCCTTGAATATCTATTGTTCGGAGTAAGGCGAAATCCCATGAAGACTTAAAGGACCTCGATGTGATTATTAGTTGCTTTTCCTAATCCCCAAGCGAAATCCAAAACCTTGTTTCCTTCAGAGTTGAAGACGATTCCACTCGCACCTACTGCCCTTGGATTGCCTATGGATGCTCCATAAAAAAAAAATATCCTAGAATCTTGTTGACGTTTCCATTGGTAAAATTCTTAGTTGGATAACCATAGTTGCCAAATTAATTGCTTTGGAGTTTGAGTGTTGTTGACGTGTTTGATAGAGCGATTACCTAGAATACTAGTTATCCATATTTTCTCTGAATCTGAAAGGAGAACTTGATTTTCTGGAAGTTTATTTTGAATGGAGAACACTTTATAAAGGAGGCCACATGCCTGAGTCTGAGCCCTTTGAGGGAAGATAAGTTTATTCTGAAAAATGGCATTGTTTCTTATTAACCAGAATCCCCAAGAGATGAATTTCGAAATCTGCCTCCAAAGACTTGAAAAGAGAAGTTTTTTATCGAGGTTGCCAACATATATTTGCTTCTAATGAACAAACATTTTGTTCCAATTGGAAGGGTGGTAGAAATTGGGACGAAGAGAAGCGAGCATGAGTTCCGACACTTGCAGGGAGAAAGGAAAATCAAATAACAAATGTTGAATTGTTTCCATTGAGGTCATGTAGAGGGTGCATCTAGAAAGGCCACCAATGTTGCGTTTCTCGATATTTTCAACTGTAAGTAATTTTCCATGTACCATGACCTAGGTGAAAGCATTGATTTTTAGAAGGGAGAGCTCTGCCCACACACAAGACCAAATCTTAGAGAGGGGTGGCCCTGGGTAGTATAAAAGAAGACTAACAAAACCCAATTTAACTGAGTATTGTGTAGCACCAAAACATCAAGAGTCTTTGAGATGAGAGTTAAGGGGGGCACACGTACCTAGCTGCTCGAAGAGAATAGGGAGAAGAGGAAGGAGTTGTTCGGGGGGTGATAGAGTTTTCCAGGAGTTTCATTGGCCATTTTTTGTACATTCAGAAAGCTCTTAGAGCTTGGAGTAACCATTGGAGATGCACCATAGCTTGAGGGGATTTAGAGATTCATTTTTATCTAGTGGTGCCCTCCCCATAATGTTATTCATCCAGATGTTTATGAGAGATCCATTCCCTAGAGGCCAAGATAGCTTGGCTTGGATTAGAGGAGTGACCATCCTTATCAATTTCCAAATTGGGGAGCCATTGTAGGGGGGAAGGCGGACATCCGGGCTGTGAATTATGGGAGAACCAATATATTTGGCTAAAATGGCTTGCTTCCACCATTCTAAGGGTCTTGAGATGAGGCACCAAACCAAATTTGATCCCATAGCTATATTCATCAGAGAAGGATTACAAATTTCCAACCCTCCTTTGCCCGATGGTTGTCAGACAATTGACCAATTGATGAGGTGATTTTTTTTTGTATTTGTTTTTCCCCCTTCCCAAAGGAATACTTGCAAAGTCCTTGAGATTTTTTCAAGGATTCCTTTAGGGGCCATTAATCCTGCAAACTGAAAAATAGTTAGAGCAGACAAAACAGATTTGATGAGAACAATTTTACTTGTCAGATTTAGCCAACGAGTGCCCCAAATTTGTATTCTACTAGTTAGTTTATCCAAAATTGCTTTCCAATCATGTGAAGAGGCGGTGTTTTGGAAAATGGGCATGTCAAGGTAATTAAATGATTTCAAGTTTACAATCATTGGGAATCCAAATATTCTAGAGATGGTATCTCGATGGTGTCCTTAGATGTTCCATCCGCATATTCTTCTTTTTTTGTTGTTTATTTCCCCTCCTGAAGTTGTTAAGAAGGTATCCAAAACCTGCTTGAATGTTTTGTCTATGATAGGGGAGGTGACTCTAAGGAAAAGAGTGTCATCTGCAAATTGGGAATGATTTGGTGCTTTGACTCCTGGAGCAATCTGAATTTCGGGAAGACACCCCAATCTGCGTTCCTCTTCCTTTTTTTGACTTAAAGAATCCTCCATTAAAATGTATAGGGAGGGTGACAAAGGGCATCCATGCCTTATCTCTCTGATTGATTTGAAGAATTGTGTCGGGATTTCATCTATCATCAGGGCTATCCATGGGGAGCCAATTCAAGCTTTAATCTAGTCTATAAAGTCTGAGGAAAATCCATATTTATTTAAAACCTTTGAAAGGAAGGCATTTTTTACACGATCAAAGGCATTTGCCACATCTAATTTGAGCACCATGCCTTTATCTTTTAACCCTCTACTGGAGTGAATAGCGTCTTGGACTGAAATTATGTTATCAGTGATTTTTTTATTTTCCATAAACCCGCCTTGATTTTTAGAAAGTAGTTTCAAAAGAAGGGGTTTTATTCTTGAGGTAATAATTTTAGCGAGAATCTTGTAGGAAGAATTGCAAAGAGAGATTGGCCGAAATCTAGAGAAATTTGAAGGGTTCGTCTCCTTTGGAATTAAAGCCAAAAAGGTTGAGTTGGTGGCTCTGCCCACTTTCTTCTTCCGAAGGGTGTAATTCAACATGCATCAGAGATCTCATAGGTAATGCCAAAGACTCTACAATTCCATGAGAGTAATTTCATTGACGATGGATGGAGGAGGTCCATCCACTAGGAATGGGTTGATCTGCACCCCTACTTCCACCTCATTTCCCTGCATTATTGAGTGAGATTTCAATGGAATATTGCTTCCCAAGCGCTTTTTCTTTATTGGTGTTATCTTCCCTTGCATCTTTGTTTGTGCGCCTTCCTGATTTTCTGGTCTTTTCTATTATGATTTCACCTTCCTCCATGTCTACCTGCGTTGTCCCTTTGGTTTTGATTCTTTTTGGAGGGTTTGGTGGTTATGTCTCTTGGATTTATTCCATGTTTGCTTCCTGGAATTTTTCCTCTTCTCCGGATTCCTCCCCAACCGAATCCATTTCTTATGTGGAGTGAAGAATATTTAAGTCTTCATGAATGGAGTTCAGAGGCCAAAGTCCTGTGAATTGGTCGATAAGTCCTTTTGAAGCATAAGAGAGGGATTTGGGGCGAGCTTCTTGAGGGATCATGTCTTTGGGAATCATATCTAATTTCTTGACAAATTGGGTGTGCGATGGGCGAGCCGAAGGATTTCCCAATGAACCGACCAATTGTTTGAAAGCATTGATTTCATCTTCAAAGAAGGGAGGGGGCTAAGGATCTACCCTCACCATGGAGGCTTCAAACATGACTCCAAAGCTAGGCACTAGGGTTTTACAGTTGCAGACACTTCCCAAGAACCAATCCAGATGTATTTTATAAAAGATATTACACATATATGGATGATATTTTTCATGCATTGAATATTAAATTAGTGAATGAATATTTTCCTTAAAAATTAATGCTATAGTTGGATGTTTAAAAAAAAAGATATTGAAACGTTTATATATATATAAGAAAGGGGGGGATATTTATTGAAATAAAAATAACTTTTGGAAAGGTAAGTACAACTAGTCCAAAAATGATAACTAAATTGTCAACAAAACTCCAAAAGAGGACCACTATAACTATTATAGCTAGAAATGCTAATATCCCATGTTTCTTGATGCCAAAATCCCCCCCCTTATATAGTATGTAATAAACCCCTATACATATAAGCAAAAATGAAACACAATTACTGAAAAGATTAGTTGTTAGGACCAAAAGGATGCCATTTCCCTACTTCTGATGCTGATACATTCACGTAAAGTTTCACTCGAAACACTACGGGAGAGGAGGTTGCATTAGACTGCTATGATACTTCATTGATTGGTGGTGAATCTGCCACTTGCTGGGGTCAGGTTATGAATTATTGAAGATGCTAATTGAGGGCGCTACATTCATCCTACAATTGCATAGTTTCTTGCCTATGCTTTAGAGACTCCTCTAGCATCATGATCAAATGGGTTGAAAGTATAGTGAATCTAATTTGCAAGGTGAGGACTGAATTCCTGGTGTCTTCCATCTCCCCTTCCAACTGTGAAACTTGCTGAGCCCATCTTCCTGAACTTTGAGTTTCCATAGATGTCGTTGACTTTTTGAATTCCTACGAGTGCTTGGTGGGAAATGAATCTGGAAACGATGTGAAATACAAAGAAGAAGAGCAGGAGGATTTTGGCCTTTCCTAAGCTGAATTTAGCCATAACAAATCCCTTGATGAGATTAATTGCCACCCACACACAATCATCCTCGTCGTCTCCCATTGTTCAAGTTCTGTAATCATGGCAAGAAGCTACGATTGAGATGCAAGTACCATACATGTCCCACATTGTAGAGAAAACATGCTTCGAAACGGTGTTGGCTAAACTTTCTACCTTTTGGGTTTTTTGGCAGGAATCTGACGATGTAAATCTAGACAAAATCGCTATTTTATGTTGTTTAAACTAAATGCATAAATGGATTCAGACTTCTGAAAAACCCCAGAGGCACTTGGATTATACAAACTTAGCCACTCAAATATGCAGATCCAACCATTCCTCACCGAATTTCGGGCAAATTCAAATAGAAAAAGTCACCAGAAAAATTCCAAAAGGTAGAACGTTTAGACTACTGCCTTCGAAACTTCAGAAAAGTCCGATGCCATTGGGTGATATTATATCAATCTTGTGGGTTGAATGTCGAGTACATGTTGATGAGGGTGTGACGAAGGATTGACATTTGTTTGCATTTAAATGATTTGAGTGCCAGGGGTTTTTATTTAAATGATTTGAGTGCCAAAGGTTTTTATTTAAATGATTTGAGTGCCATTATATTATATGATGTGCCCCTCGGGGGGGAATTTTTATTTAAATTTTTTAATTTTTTCCTAGGGGGAATGAATGGCCCTAATCCAATTTTTTAAATTTTTGCCCAGGGGAACGAATGGGCCTAACCCAACCAAATGGGTAAAGTGTTGATGTTTTGGTAGCAATGGGAGGTATTAACCTCCATGTTTAACCTTTCTAATTAGAATATATTATTTCAGGAGTAAGAGAACCATTAAACAGATGTGTGAAAACCCTAGAAGAGAATTCGCCCCAAGGAGAATAATAATAAAGAATTAGAAGGCCCAAAAAGATAAGTCGGCCCCACCTGGAAAAGTCACTTGGACAGATTAGTATAAATAAGGAGGAACCTTAGCTCAGTTGGTCACTCTCACTCACTCACTCAGCTAGTGCACAAGTCTAAGGAGCTGCAACTGCAATAGAAGGAGGCGAAAGTCTGGAGAGAGTGGTGCAACATCTATTGTGGAGTATTCTCAATATTTATGGTATCTTCTTTTGGTGTGCTTCTCTTGGTGAAGGTATGCTCTATTTGTATTGTGTTGATGTTGCAATAGTGGTGTTTCTGGTTAAGGTTTATCTGTTGGTTCTGGTGTGGATTTTTCAGAATCATTCTATCTAATAAAAGGTTATTGTGCTCGGGGGTGGCATATGTGAATGCCTATGGTTGGGTGGAAATGATGTGACATTGTCTATGTTTAAACGAGCATACCAAAATTTTAACATGGTATCAAATTCGATTTCCTTCGTAATAGTCTAACCGTTGGAAGGAAGATCCTCATTTTCCCCCACTGTCAATCTCATTGAGCACTTACTGAACACACTAATAAGGTCACCTAAGGAGGGTGCATATTTTCCCCAGATAAGATCTACAATATTTCTAAGTTGCAGTGCCAGTTGCAACACCAGTTGCAGTGCCAGTTGCAACACCAGTTGCAGTACCAATTGCAACATCAATTGCAGTGCCAGTTGCAGCACTAGTTTCAGTACCAATTGCAGTTCCTCTGGACCAGTGAAGTTTCTATGAAACGTTGGGCCTAATTTTTAGTTTTCCTAGTACGCCCTACCCTATCACATCTCCATCTATCTTCAGATTGCAAGTTGGATCACTTTGAAATTTTTGGGTTCATCATTGCTTGTCGCTGCTGCTGGAGGTATCTACTTGTATATGTTTAAATTGTATCACTATCTTGAGGGTGTTTGTAGGAGAAGGGATATTTTGCCCAAGAAAAAAATCATAAATCCAGAGGGTTCTCATATCCAACATATTCAGAGGAACACCACACTCCAGGTTTGATTGTTTTGATATGCCTCTAGTTGTTATGGCATTATTTTGATCTTATGAACATCTAGTTTTATTTTGATATGTTGAAGTCAAACCTGTGGTCAAAGTTAAAGTTATAAGTTGACTTTAGTCAAAATATTAGATCGATTAAGGTTGATTTTTTAGATTTTATTTGCATTATATTTGCTAACTCAAATTTATGTCAAGAAAGCATATTGTCTTAGTATAGGGGACAGGTTGGAGAGAATACTTGTCATTTTGAGTGAAGGAGACTCGGAAGAAAAGAAACAACACTCATTCTTGAAGATAGGACTCCAAGTTCCAGGTTTGATTGATTAAATTGATAAGTTTCCAATTTGCACATATCAAGTTTGACAATTGCTACATTACAAGTAAACACTATAGTTGTGACACTAATCTTTGAAAGGTTGTATCACTGCTAGATACAATGAATACTTGGTAGCATATGAGTACTATTGATATAAATGCTTATTGTACTTGTTTGCAAGATGAACTAACATCTCCTCTAGGAGATAATTCTTATTTTTCTTCCAGGCAGGTCACCTTGGTAATGCTATGATGATTACCATGAAATTGTCTTTTATTCTTGTTAACATAGATATGTTCTTATGAAAATGCTATTATATTGGAAATACTTTTTCTCTTGTTGCTCTTGTCTCGAGCATGTTACCATGGAGGAATGATTGGTCACAACACTGGAAGAGTATTGTTCCTATTTCTTATTATTGAATTTTTATTTTGGCTCTTGTTCCAGGTAGGTTGGGTAGACAATTGCTAACTTACAAAGGTGTGTGTACTGGCAAAAATGCAAGGAGATGTAGCACAAGATTTAAGAGGATGTGCACTTTGTTGTACTAGAAAGCCTAGTAATAGGAAGCAAGGTCTATACCATCCCTTTCCTATACCCACTCAACATTGGGAGAGCATTTCCATGGATTTTGTGGGAGATTTACTAACAACTAGGAAGGGACATGACTATCTATATGTGGTAGTTCACATGTTCAACAAGATGTGCATTCTTATGCCTTGTAAAAAGACCATCAAAGGAAAATAAGTAGAAAAAATGTTCTTTGAACATGTTCGGGTGCACTTTGGGATACGAAGGAGCATCATCTCATACAAAGTTACCATATTTCTTAATGTTTTTTTTACTACACTTTGGGAGAAGATGGACACTAAGTTGAAGAGATATACAACATTCCATCCATAGACAGATGGGAGGAAATAAGTAGTCAACGAGACTTTGGTGCATCTTTTGAGGGGTTACAAACAAAAGTATCTAAAGACCTGGGATGGAAATCTAATCTATATTCAACACTCTTATAACAAAGAATTTCACACTTCTATTAGTAATTCCCCTTTTGAAACTTGCTTTTGGTATTTTCCAGCTTTGCCCTTAGATGTTTCCTATGGAAAACAAGGATGAGCGAGGGAAGACATCATAGGAGAAGCATTGAAAGTGGAGAAATTTATTGAAAAGATTAGATATATCCATTTGCAAGTATAAAAAATGTTTAAGAAGTCACAAGAAAAGTATAAGGCCAGACATGATAAACACTGAACCGAGAAGTCATTCAAAGTGGGAGACAGATTTTGGGTACAACTAAACAAGGAAATACTATATGGTCCTAGTAAGAAGATCAAGGCTCTACAATATGGCCCTTTAAAGTATCGAAGAAGGTGGGAGATAACACTTACAAAGTCAGTCTACCCCCATACATGCACATTTACTCAGTAGTGAATGCGGATAATCTACAACTCTATGAGCCTTCCATGTTGGATCGAGAAACCAAGGAGTAGGTCCTACCTATCATAGAGGACTTAGCACCAAGTGTTGTAATGTCCCCATTTTTGGATTTACTTATTTTACAAATTGGGACACTTGACAGAGTAGCCAATTGAGGGTGATAGTGAGATTATGAGGTATTGAGGAGTTTTATTGGGCCCGAATCACATTATTCATCATATTTCATCATCAGGATCCATTCCACAAAACTTGTCATTGGTTTCGTTGCATTCCAACGATTTCCATAATTTAGAGTTATTATTGAGCATATTTTAATTAAATTCACTAAGGATGTCATTTTGGGCATAATATGTGAAGAAACACCTTAGTGTAATAACTCATCGGAACCAGGAGGAAACAATCTACATGATAAGATGATGAAAAGTGACTTTCAGTGGCCGAAGAAGTCATAATGGAAAATTAATCACTTTTTAGAGGAAAAAAGGTTAATTAATTAATAAAGTGATTTTATGAAGAAATATTAAAAGTGAATTAAAAGTCACTTGGAGAGAAAAGGTGAACATGAGTATAAAAGAGAGATAGGGTCTTCTATTCTCTCATTATGTTGTTTGATATTTTGATGTCTGGATTCTAAGCTAGAGAGCCCATGGTACTTGGGGGTTTTGAGGGTTCTGACTGAGTAAACCCTAGAGATCAACAAGGGAGTGAAAGATCCTCCTGTTCTTGATCCAAGATTGGCCAAGGAGGTGAAATATTCCTCCCTCACCATTCTACATTAGTTCAGTTCTACTTCCTACATCAATTTTGACAAGGGGACGCACTAATAAGGGTTTTTTGCAAGTTGGATGCATCAGTTGAGGAGGAGAGATTCGATTTGGTTTAGGGAGGCTAGATCTACAATAGAGCTCCTTCCAAGAGTGGTTTCTACCACCCTAGCACATTTTTGCATCAATGTATGAGGGTATTATTCTGCATATCCATTCTATTATCGAGTGGGGCGCATTTCTCTTCAGGAGGCTGCATTATTCATAGTGGATCTAGTGATTTGGAGTGTGAGATCACTCCCAAAATCTAGGAGAATCATCACATGAGTTTTCTGTCACTCAATCTATATATTTGCAGTTGGTTTCAGTGGTTTGGTGGTCATCTTCAAGGAGGCCAAATTCTTATCTTGCTACAGCCAACGAGGGCACAATTCTGCTAGAGAAGACAACACTCACATCAAGGGAAATAGTTGGGTCTTGGAGATCTTTGGTATTCATATTGGGGAGGCTCTTGTTAGATCACATCTTCATCTTTCTATTGTATTTTCGAGGCATTATCAGCCACATACATTATTCTACTATATGTCTTCCATATCTTCTCTATTATGGTATGGAGGTTATCTATATTTAATAAATAAATTCAGATATGAGTTTGTGACCATTATATGTGATTTTCCTACTTGTATGATTGTTGTTACTTGTCTTTTCCTTCATGAAAACAACTATCACTGCAAAAAAAATAACAAGAGAACATTAGCACATCAAAGAAAACAAATCAACAAACTATTTGACAAAATACCACAACTAGAAAACACTCAAACTTCAAATGTTCCAAGAAATACCACGTGGGAACATTACATATGTTCAACTAGAGTTGGAAGAAGACACAATTTTGCAGAAGAAGTCTAGAATTACAAGACAATGGAAACATGACCTTTGGTAGATTGGGTTGAAAGGACAACTTCTAGGCAAAGAAAAATGGTACTCCAGAGAGAAGATAGAGGAAACATTTCGTCACCTCATTCAGTAAATATTTTGGGGACCAAAATCCTCCCTAAATGGGGAGGTATGATCCGTATTGGATCATTATATAATTTTTCATCTCTCTCTGTACTTTATGGGTGGAAAAAATTGGAGCAATTGTCTTGTAGAGCCATTTTAGCGAGAGGATCCAATTTGGAAAATTGAGGTTTAAAACCGTCTGACATCTTCTGGAGCTATTTTGAGGCATCAAATGACAATTGTTTTGTCCAAAACCTACATGGGAGGAAGATTCCATATTCTACACATTGAGACCTTTCCAACGATGTAAGAATCACCTCAATCGGAGTTCGTATGCAAAGTTATGCCTCCCGCAAGTTGACCACCATGGTATGAGTGGATGCCACGTCAACCCCATTATTCAAACGCTTAGCCATGTTAGGAATTTCAAGAATATTATAGAAGTTCCAAACCTTATCACCAACTGAGGGTTGAAGAATTCAAAACCCTACCCTAAACAACTATTGTGCTATGG
The DNA here is from genome assembly GCA_010110895.2 of Picea sitchensis. Classification (NCBI taxonomy): domain Eukaryota; kingdom Viridiplantae; phylum Streptophyta; class Pinopsida; order Pinales; family Pinaceae; genus Picea; species Picea sitchensis. The sequence goes on along the minus strand of SNQJ01S0005454.1, from coordinate 344,960 downwards.
TAAATACAAAGCCACTAGGAGGAGAAGGGGTTCCATTATTTTGTACTGTACTTGTTCCATGGTTGAGCAGAGTATCAAAGGAGTGGGTTTTGAGATCATAAAAAAGGAGGTTGAATATTTTGTAGCAGCCATACATCCCATAGTGTCAAAGGAAACTCCATAGCGAGTGCCCTCTTTCTTTGTATTTACATTTTCATAATTGAAGAAAAGAGAGAAGAGCATATTCCTTACCTTTGGGCTTGGTTTTATCCTGTATTGGGTTTCCCAGGATACATATTATGTTATTTTGTGTGGATGTTGTGTTTTTTTGCTCATTTATTTAATTTTCATATTTCACTTATTTCATAAATTCAAGCTAAGCTAAGCAAGTAATAATTAATGTGGGATCTAAGGAAATGCACCTGGATATTAAATATCTCAGTATAATAGAAGAACTATTCTAATGGAATATCCATGGTATTTTACAGATCACAAATACCCGACCCTTCCCTGTTCCTTTTCCTTAACATCTCCCACGTCATAACCTTGTTGTTAAGGGAAATCCACATAAATAAAATAGACCTTGGATGAGCTTCTACCTTGCGAAGTTTCTTCCACCATCAAACCTCATCATAACCCAAATTGGTTGAATAATTGCTTCCAACCACATTTCTCCCCCAAGTAAGTTCATCCTCACTAGGAGCAAGTCTATTATGAGCCATTTGAAGTGAATCAGTGAACTTGTTCCATTCAATGTCCCAATCACTTGCCATATTTAATTCCTTGGCACTCAACCAAACTCATGCCCAAATGGTAGTAATAATTGGATTTGGCATTGAGATTAATGTAGTTTTCCCGATAATTTGAAAATAGTAAATTAAATCTTCAGAAAGAAATATTCTTCTATCACAACCATTAATAGCACTAGCGCCAAATTTAACACGTGACCCATTACAAACTTTCTAGGATAGAAAGGAGCATATCATAGGGAAATCCAATGTCAGGGATTTCCATTTATTTGATACATTATGGACACTTTTTCTTTCCTTCCTTGTCCAATCCAATACCATGTCAGGGGCAATGTACTTTTGTATTAGGATCATCCTCCACAAACTCTCTTTGGTGATCATATTCTAGAGTGATTTAGCAACGAGTGAATGATTGAAAATATGTATATCCTTTAGTTCCCATCCTCCCAAAGACTTTGGAGCTGCAATTTCTATCCAATTAACCCAATGAGTGCCCTTATATTCACTACTGCCTTGCCACAGAAAATTGAAACAAAACTTCTTGATCTTCTCCAGAATTCCTTTTGGGATATCGGCCAGTGTATGCCAGTACATAGGAATAACCTCCAAAATGGAATTTATGTTATGAGGAAAATCACTCTATGGCATGGGGTAAACCACAACAGATGGAAATGACTGTAGAAATCAACTCTAGTCTCAAGTATGCTATATAAATAAAGATGCTAACAAGACAAGATAAAGAGCCTACCTCGTCCAGATGTTCGAAGAAGACCATCGTTGAGCATTCAACCCAAAGCTATACACCCGCAACTTGTCCTCAAAAGCCAAGATACACAAGCATATGGTGATAATATATACAATTAGAATATATAATAACATAATCCATCAATATTCATAACAAATATGCCCATGGAATAACAATTCAAATATTTGCAAGACATTAATTGGATGAGAAAAGAGTTTTTCTATTAAAATATGAACACCAGAAGTGTATGAATGACAAACTTCCGTGTCGGCACGTCTCAAAATTGAGAAACTAAGTCCCTTCCAGCTGGGCCTCCACCACTTCAATCCTCCACCAAAGGAAAGCTCATATAAGAGAGACAATGAGGTTCTCTAGCAAATAGGGAAGAGCTTGGGGGCTGAACACTGTGTTCAGACTTAAAAGGACAAAGGGATGCAGGCTCAATATGAAGTGAATAATTTCTCCAGAGTAAATTTGCTCACAAAGTTGAATTCTTCTCCCTTTCTCCACAGCTTGTAAATGACCCATTTATAGCCTTCAAATGGAACTGAAGGGTTGATTCAGAATGTTTCCAGTATATGGAAGGTCAAGGATCATGGATCTCATGATGTGACATGGAAACCTGACACCATTTTTAATTTTGGGCACAAAACCCAATGTGTGCAGGCTGTAATGGTGTAACCTACGTATACGCATGATTTCATACTGTCAGGGCGCGTATATGTGGAAAAATACAGATTTTTAGCTCTGGGAAGTACAAAAGGGACTTCAAGTCTTCATAGGGAAATGGAAAATGCCTTATGAACAAGTTGCATGGGGTGAGGCAAATCTTGCTATAACACTTTACCAAAACTAAACGACCTCCTCTTGAAAACCACCTATTGCACCATAATGAAATTATTTTTTCCACCTTCCCAGTCATCCAAAACCAATCTGCCTTCACATAATTGTTTGGTTTCAAGTGGAAACTTGGATATTTAATACATGTATTTATATCTGAATGCTGAAAGGGAACGTATATTTCAATAAATGAATCAATATCATCAAGAAGATTGTAAGAATAAAGTGTGGGTTTGGTCTCATTGAATTCAATCCCTATAGTCGTTCTATAAAGAAGAATAATTTCTTTGTAGGCATTGCATTCTCATTTTTAACTGAAACAAAAGAGCAGTACATCATCTACAAATAGTAGATGTGTAAGCCTTTCCCATCTACCAACCCTAATACCTTTGATTTTTCTCTTCCATATGCAACATCCAGTGATTTACTAAGGTCTTTTTCCACCAGGGGAAATAAAAAGGAAGAGAGAGGACAACCTTGCCTGAACCCCCTATATGACTTAAAAAAATCAGAAGCTATACCATTAATTAAAATTGAAATATTTTGTTTATGGCCAAAATTGAAATAATTTTTTTGTTATTAATGATGTTTTACGTGGCACGTGTCAACTCCATGTTGACCATGGAAAAAATTACACACCTCCCTCATAGTGGACCATGAAAAGCACCTCTTGACACACTTAAACAACCAAAATAAGTTTAACCTCACACTAAAGCATATGTATCAAATAATATTTTAAAGTTTAAAACATAGAAATTTCAAAATTTACATAAACTTCAACCTTTTACGAATTGGATGAGAACATGTCTATGTAAAAGCATTTTACATAAATCTTTAGCATAGCGATATTTTTCGCTTTAAAATTCACATTCTAGAATTCAAATATTTTTCTTTAGCATCCAATGTATTCAAATATTGCATGGAATTAGAAGTAGATGGAATTCACTCTCCCTCTCCCTCTTTCCCAAAAAGCTATTAGTTAAGAGTGTTTGTGGTCATTTGAAAGTGAGAGAATATATAAGACATTCTCACCCAACCAACATTCTCGCACTTTCATATCTTCTTCTTTTTCTCTACTATGCATTGCATTGGCTTGCCTTATTTATTGTCCATGTTTGTTTCTTCTGCTTCATGGCCATGCATCTTGAGTTTTATAGTCCTTTATTTTTCATTGTTGTTCCATCACTACCATGTCTTTCGGAGGAGCCATAACTTAATGGATTATCTTGAAGATGCTTAGGGGTCTGAACTACATTTATTGTTTTTTTTCCCAAGAACTGGTGGATTTTTATTAATATGAAAAAAGGCATGGCCAGAGCCACATGAAGCATAAAGAGGATTAAAAATTACATAGTTCTAGCTCTGACAGAGCTTCTTTTAGCCTATTGTTTTTCTTCCATCTATCCTTTATCCAATTCTTACTACTACTACTGATTTTAGCTACATAGATTTGACAAAAAACTTATTACATACCGAGAATTAAAAAATACGCTAGCTATGATTTAATTTTTTGTTGGTTAAGGATCATTCTCTGATTGTTCTTGTCCCTCCTCGACTTCCACTAGCGTGTTTAGGTCCGGTAGAATTCCCACTTCTGCTACCTCTCCTTCTGTTGGCCCTGCAACCAAGTTTGAATTACCAGGATCCTCGTTCCTCTGTTTTGTCTGTTCTTGAAAAGAAACACGTTGGTGATACAAGAAATCTAATTCATCTCAAAGTTGACCGAAGAGAACACGATGTTGATTGAGAGTATAAAGTGTAAATGTTGTTGTAGAACTAAGGGAATTAACTCTGAGAGTCAATATTTTCCTTTCCTCATTGCTAGCCTCCAATTCCTCATCCACATTGTCTATCCACTCCCTGTTGTCCATACTTGCTTCCTTGTCCAGAAGAATTCGTGGAGAACGAAATTGCATACTGAGAATTGGGTGTTCCAATACCTTGAGCAACTCCTTTGAATATTTTGCATAGTTTATGCGAGAGATTGGATTTCCTTCTTCAGGGGCACACACCAAATTAAATTCACCGATTACAGAATCCAAATTTGTCGAAAATTCTTGAGTTTTCTCAGCTGGCTCAGACTGACCAAGGGGAAATCGACCAAGATGCTTCCAACACAGACTCCAAATCCAAATTTTAGAAAGGTCATGGAAAACCTTATTCCCAGTTGCATTTATAATTATGCTTCCAACACATACCTTATTACCCATGCCTGAGATAACCTTCACAAGATGACCGTGCATCTCCTGGGCACTACTAACGAAATTGTTACAATTTTAGAAGTTATAATTATCTTCTTAACATTCATTAAAAATTTCATGTAATAGGATCACTAAAAGATAAAAAATAAAAAAACACAAGATATGTCCTAGGAAACCCTCGTGGGAGAGAAAACCCAACAACCAATTCTTCAGTATAGATTCCTTCAACTAGTACAATGTCACGTTATAGTTCTCCACAAATAGACCAAGACCAAGATACCAAAGACCAAGACACCAAGAACTCCTGCACTAGACCTCCTTTTCTATGCTCCAAATACACAAGAGAAGGTGAGTTGTGTGTGTACACAAATGAGAGGAACTCGACCTCTATTTATACACATAACTTGACTCCCAAAAATACGCAACCCTAAGAGGGGTCGTTTTGACTTTTACAATAAGGATAATAATAAAATAATAATTTCTTTTGAGTTGATTTATACAATAATATTACAATAACCTTCTCGAGGTTTTACCAATACAAATACAAAAGAATATCTTTTGTAGTTACATCAAAATATCAACACTCCCTCTTAACTAGGATGGTATTCTCTATTGCCACACAAGCTCATGACCATTCATTGTTGAACATATGAATCTATACATCATCGGATATCCATAGTACAACATGACTTCACAACTAATGGATCCAAGGCCTGTGGGTATATCTAAAATAGCTTCAACATGTCACCATGACATCCACTACCCCGCAATGCATTTGCACCTCATCATGTGCACCCCCATGACTTCACAACCAATGCATCCTTGTGCTCAACCTTTGCACACGTCGTCTAGTTTTTCCTGGATCTCTGGTAGTTCCGTCACCAACTTGATCACACTTGGTAGGGCCTTGTAATGTAGGTGAGAAAATATCCTATTCCATAATTCACTGGGATTCACAGTGTCATGAATTAATGTTGAATCTGACTTCCCTTTCGATTTTTAGAGTCGTCCCTCTTGAACTCCAATCACCACATCGTCATCAAAAGTCTTCCCTCTAGGCCACATAAGAACTTGTCCTTCAACAAATGCAACTCTGTTACCCTTCTAATCCAATGTTGAAATTTAGAGAATATTCTTCTTCAATCTAGGAACATAGAGTCCACCAGCCAAATGTCACTTCCATGAGTGACAGTTCCTGTAAGGATTGAGATAAGAACATACTCATCATCACTTGATTCATCTTCCTTTTCAACCTTCTTGGGTGGCTCATCATCTTCAACTATATGAACATGATGCCTTTTACCTCCTTTCTTTTCCCTTGGTCTCTAAATGAGGGAAGAATTCCTAGCAATGTGTCCAATTTTTTGACAACATAAACCTATGATATTTGGGTTATTTTTTCGACCCTTTTGAATATTCTTGGGTGAGGAGGGTTCTTTATTTCTCTTTCCTTTCTTGGTGTGGGTGGCTAGGGATTGATAATAATGTATCATCTTCTCTTATCTTGTTGTCATCCTTGCTTCTTCTTGGTTGCAATATTCCCATAGCTTGATGAACTTGGGTAGCTTCCTTCTTGAGCATATCCCTTTAATAAATGCATCTCATGACCTTGGGAGGCCATTCAAGGTGGTCATCACCATTTCTTATCCATTCACTATATCACCAATGGATTCTATTTGCTCCTTGATCCGGTTCACTCTTGAGAAGTATGAGTGGATGGTTTCTAAATTATGCATCCTCACATTCTTTAACTGAGTTCTCAAGGTCAATCTTTAGTTGATGTTGTTGCCTTCAAATAGTCAGGTTAAGGCATCCATAATTTCTTTTGGAGTGGATAATGAAGATATGCGATGAATAAGATGGTCCTTAATGGAGTCTGCAATAATCCTCTTTGCTTTGACCATATCCTTCTTGTTAAGTTTTATTGCTTTTCAACAATAATAGCATGAATAGATTCACTAAAAGAAACACAATAACAAGGTACACAACATTTTATCATGGGAAACCCTCACGGGGAAGAAAACCCAACAAAAACTTCCTTAATATATATTTCCAATACAATGCCAAGATAAAGACCAAAAGACTAGAGAATATCTAAGACTGAGCATGCACCTCTCTCTCCTTCTTCTTGCAATTGGAGCTACCTCCAAAATATGTGCACTTGTTGAGTGATAGAGTGAGTGAGAGAATGAGGCACCATCCTCTCTGATTTATACTAGCTGGGAGGCGCTAGGGTTGAGTCTCTTCATCAAGCAGGGCCGACTTCTCCCAATAGTGGTTAAAACCACTTTAATAAACCCTAGGGGACGACTTCTCAAATACTACCATATAAACATGGTTTGATCAATACACAAAAGGGAATTTGGTCTTATACAAGACCCAAAATGATCAATCCACAAAAGGGGATTTGATGTATATAAAAATAACTCATTTATAATTAGAATATTCTTCGCAGTTACAACATTTCAACACTCCCCCTTAACAAGATCGATATTCTCTAATACAACATTATTAGGAGAGAGAGAGAGAGGGAAACACCATCATCAACATCTGGAACACCGACTGACATATCTATAAATCATTGAAATTTTTTCTCATCATTAATAACATCATAGTTCACAACATGGAGTTGGAGTAGCATCATCATCATCATCATATGTATACAAATTAATTAGTATAACACTAATACAACATCGTCATCAATAACAACACGAGGTTGATACAAAAACATCAACAATAACACGAGGCTAAGACAACATCATCAACAACAACATCATCAACACGAGTCTGAGATAACAACATCATCATCAACACGAGGTTGATACATCATCAACAACAACATCATTAGCACGAGGCTGAGATAACATCATCATCATCATATGGCAACAGAATGAGGCAGGTGCAACAAAAACATTTTTTGGTACTTTGACATACCGTCCTTACCGGACCTTCAATATCTGCCTAGGAATCATAAGATTCCCTAGGATATATAAATCCTAACGGATCTACCATGTGGTACTCTGACAGATCGTCCTTACCAGACCTTTGACATCTGCCCAGGAATCATAAGATTCCCTATGATATAAAATCCTAACGGAGCTACCACTACTGACCACAACTGGCATATACATGCACAGGTCCTCTGACAGATTGTCCTTACTAGACCTTCGGGATCTGCCTAGGGATGATCAATCCCCTGGGATAAAAATCCTAACGGAGCTACCCGATGTTGGTCAATATACAATAGTATCATCAACATTAGTCCTCCTTTCGAGGGAGCTCCTTTTAGACAACACCAAGCTTGTCTCGGAAGTGATCAAACTTCACACGAGACAGAGGCTTGGTCAACACATCTGCAACCTGCTCATTTGTGCCAACATATTGGAGCTTTATGGCTCCCCTCTGCACCATATCACAAATGTAGTGATACCAGATTTCTATGTGCTTCGATTTATCATGGAACACTGGGTTCTATGTCATCTTTATACAACTCTGGTTATCACATAGAATCACAGTGGCTTCCATCTCCAGATCGAATAGACCTATCAACAACTTTCGAAGCCATATGGATTCACAACTGGTGGAACATGCTGCAATGTATTCCACTTCTATCGTGATGAGAGAAATATTGGATTGCTTCCTGCTCTGCCATGAAGTCGTGTCTGACCCTAGACTGAAACAACATCTTGAAGTGATCTTTCTATCAGAAACACTTCTAGCCCAATTTGCATCAGTATATCCATACAGTCTGAAGTCATGATCTCCAGTATAACTGATACCATATTCCAATGTACCCTTAAGGTATCTCATCACATGTTTTGCAACTACAAGGTGAAGACGTCTGGGCTCTACCATATACTGACTCAAGGTGTTCACAAAAAAAAACACATACATGGCCTGGTATTCGTCAGATACACAAACAAACCAATAATATGTCTTTACAGAGTAACATCAACCAATTCTGATGAAGTATCTACCAGGAGATTCAACTTTGTTTCCATGGGTTTGTGCATGGATTTACATTCAAACATGTCAAACCTCTTTAGTATTTCAATTGCATACTTCCCTTGGTTAAGGAATATCTTCTCCGGGCTCTGCCAAACTTCAAGACCTAAGAAATAATGCATTAGGCCTAGGTCTTTGATCTCAAACTCTGCATCGAGATTCTTCTTACAATCTGTTATGAGCTTTCCTTCTCCAGTTAAGAATAAGTCATCTACATACACCAACACTATAATTGGCTCATCATTCATAACCTTGAAGTAAAGGTTATAATCATCTTTACTCTTGGTAAAGCTCAAGCTCACAGGAAACTATCAATTCTTCCATACCAAGCTCTAGGAGCTTGCTTTAATCTGTACAGAGCTTTCTTCAATATGCATACATGAGTCTTTCTATATTCAACTTCAAAGCCCTATGGCTGTTCAATATACACTTCTTCTTCAATAAAACCATCTAAGAAGGTTGTTTTAACATCCATCTGGTGTAACTTCCACTTCATCTTAGCTGCAAGGGCTATGATGGTTCTGATAGAAGTGTATCTGGCTACATGAGCAAACATCTCTTCATAATCAATGTCTTACTTTTGAGAAAAGCCACAAGTTACAAATCTTGCTTTATGTTTTTCAATACTTTTGTCTGCAACATGTTTTATCTTGTATATCCATTTGGAAGATAACACATGTTTGTTCTTTGGTCTGGGAACTATTTCCCATACATCATTATTTATAATGGATTGGTATTCTTCCATCATAACATCCACACATTCTTTCTTTTGAATGGCTTCTTCAAAGAAAGTAGGTTTCTTTTATATGAGATCACACATCAAGGCCATATAACTAGATAATGGCTTAGGTTTCTTTCTTTGTCTCATGGTTCCTTCTGGGGCACCATACTTCTCTCCATATTGAATAAGTTCCCTTTCCCAAGCTAGATTTCTCTTGTGAGATATTGTCATATGGGGAGGTTCTTGAGATTCTATCATATCATGATTTTCTGGAATCTCATCATTAGGAGTAATTCTAACTTCCTTCACAGGTTCTGCAACTCTGGGAGCTATAGGTTCTTCTTCATATACTTCTTAAAGTTGGCACTTCCTTGATATTTTGAGTGTTGCATCTTCATCAAAGGTTACATATATGGTGATATCGATATGATGGTAACCTGGAAATAAACTGTTTTTCTTGTTGCTTTAGCTCATAAGTGCATTGGAAGATCTTGATCGTGGATCATAGTCTTCATTGCTTCCATTATTGTTCTATTGTTTCTTTCTGCTACACCATTTTGTTGAGGATTATAGGGAGTAGTGAGATCCCTCTTAATCTCAGCATCTCTACAAAAGATTCCAAATTCATTTTAGGTGTATTCTCAGTATCTTGATTTTTCTTTTGGAGAGATTTTCTACCAAGGCTTTGAATTCCTTGAACTTTCTGAGTACTTCATTTTTGATTTCAAGAAATAAACCCAAGTATTGTGAGATTAATCATCAATAACTGACACATAGTATACACACCCACTTAGAGAGGTTGATGGAATTGGAACACATACATATGAGTGGATGAGCTCCAAGATTCCATCTGCTTTATTGTCGCTCTTTGGGAAAGGATTCTTTATGTTCTTTCCTTGTGCACATCCCTTGCATACACATTCATGATCAACCTTGAATTCTGGTAAACCTGTAACTACCTTGCTTACATATGGTAAGGCTTTGTAGTTGATGTGAGCTAGTCTTCTATGCCAAATTTCACATGGACTCTTAGTGGAGTGAGTCAAGGCTGAGTGACCTTTTAACTTACACATGCCACCTTCTTCTGTTCCAATAAAAATTGCATCTTTTATGGTTTTTCCTTTAGGCCACATAAGATCTTCACCATCTATGAATGAAACCCTGAAACCTTTCTTATCTAGATCTGAGATAGAAAGTAAGTTCTTTGTCAAACCTGGTTCATAAAGTACATCCTTCATATTCATCGGAGTTCCTGAATCCAATTTGTAAGTGGATTCTCCCATTCCTTTGATAGGGTACTAATAGTCATATCCAAGTGAGACTTTATGGAGAAAGTCATTTTATATAAGGATAGAGAGAATGTCTCTCTGACCTGTCATGTGCTTAGAAGCACCACTGTCTATGAGCCAAGTATCCTCACCAGGTATCACAGATCCTGAGAGGGCAGAAAATAAAACATAATCTTCAATCTTTTCTTTAGTCATATTTGTAGGTGGCTCATCATCTTCAACTTCATGGGCATGATGTCTTTTGTTATTTCTCTTTTTGTATTCTTCCCTTGTGGCAGGACAATTTTTTGCAATGTTTCCCATCTTATCACAATGATAACATTGATAAGAGAAGAAATGTTTTTCTCTTCTTTGCCCCTTCTGATATTTCTGGAATCTCCTTGGAGGGTGAGATTCTTTATGGAAGTTGGTGGATCTCTTTAGGGAGTGAGATTCCTTATGAGGGTGGGTATCCTTTTGGAAATGAGACCTTTTCTTTCCTCCTCTAGCATGAGCAGTTAGGGTTTGGTCTTCATCCCTTGATAGTACTGCTTCTTGGTTGGCTACTCTTGCTTCTTCTTGAAAACATTCTTTCCATAGACTGTCAAAATTGAGTTTCTCTTTTCTTGCACAGATAATTTGTATGAAGGCATCCCAAGGTCTTGTGAGTGCATTAAGAGATGTCATTATAGTTTCATCTGCATCTAGGTTGTCTCGAATTTCTTCTAACAACTCCTTGAATTGAGAAACCATAGATAAATATTCATGGACTGTTTCTCCTTTTTGCATCTTTGTACTCTTGAGTTGGGTTCTCAGATTCATCTTCTGATTGATGTTCTTTCCTTCATACATTCTGGTTAGGGCATCAAACATCTCTTTTAGAGTATTCTTAGAAGACACCTTAGGGATCAAGTGATCTATAATGGAGTCTACAATTATCCTTTTGGCCCTAACCAAAAAAAAACTTCCTTAATATAAATTGCCAATACAATGCCAAGATAAAGACCAAAACACTAGAGAATATTTAAGTCTGAGCATGTGCATCTCTCTCCTTCTTCTTGCAACTGCAGCTACCTCCAAAATATGCACACTTGTTGAGTGACAGAGTGAGTGAGAGAATGAGGCACCATCCTCTCTTATTTATACTAGTTGGGAGGCACTAGGGTTGAGTCTCTTCATCAAGTAGGATTGACTTCTCCCAATAGTGGTTAAAACCACTTTAATAAACCCTAGGGTTTGACTTCTCAAATACTACCATATAAACATGGTTTGACCAATCCACAAAAGGGGATTTAGTCTTATACAAGACCCTCCATGATCAATACACAAAAGGGGATTTGGTCTTATACAAGACCCGCTATGATCAATACACAAAAGGGGATTTGATCTATATAAAAATAACTCAATTATAATTAGAATATTCTTCACAATTATAATATTTCAACACTTCTTGTGATTTTCTTTATCCTCATCTCCCTCTGGTTCGGAAACCTCTTCTTTAGTGAACTGCTCTAGATCATGTTCTTCTAGGAGGAGGGATACTCTGTATCTCCAGGCTCTGAAGTTGTCAACTCCCTCCAACTTATCATCAATCTTGGTTCTAGTAGTCATCCTGCCCCTAAATCACAAATTCTAGATTCTGAAGATCTGATCTAGTTAAAAGATGTGCTCCACTAGGGTGAGCTTGTTGGTGCTCTTGTCTTGTCTGGAAACCACTCCTATCAATAAAAACGACTTATTTTTTCTTCTAGACCCGTGAACTGTCTTCTATTTAGGCCTGATCTAATACCATGTTATAATTTTAGAAGTTACAATTATCTTCTTAACATTCATTAACAATTGCATGTAATAGTATCACAGAAGGATGAACAATAAAAAAACACAAGATATATCCTGGGAAACCCTTGTGGGGTAGAAAACCCAACAACCAATTCAATGTCACGTTATAGATCTCCACAAATATACGAAGACCAAGAAACCAAGACCTCATGTGCTAGAACTCCTTTTCTATGCTCCAAATACACAAGAGAAGGTGCCTTGTGTGTATATACAAAGGAGATGAGCTCGACCTCTATTTATACACATAACTTGACTCCGAAAAAGATGCAACCCTAAGAGGGGCCGTTCTGACTTTTACAATAAGGATAGAAATAAAATAATAATTTCTTTTGAGCCGATTTATACAATAAGATTACAATAACCTTCTCGAGGTTTGACCAATACAAATACAAAAGAATATCTTTCATAGTTACATCAAAATATCAACATAAATCCTCCTTAATTTGGCTAAAGAAATGTACTTTTCCATCCTCACCACCTTTCACTATGATGATCATACCTCTTCCCTGCTCTAGAGCCATCAAAACTAGTGCATTCACATGCCTCCCTCGTACAAACTTCATCCTATGAATGATGTCACCACGTGCTGAATGATAGAATTTCATATTTGGAATGACTGCTCCCAGGCTTTTGAAGGAGTTAAACAATATTAATATTGTGCCTATCCCTTCCACGTGTTGAGGAGGACATAGCATGTACCTGGACCATTTTTTACACTTAGTCATTTCAAATTTTACAGAGGGGGAACCACCAACACTGTGCCATTCAACCCCGTATGACCAGGAGATAGCCCGATAAATTTGTTTGCTAAGGAATCTGTGACTGTGTTATGTTGACGAAGGATGTGAAAAAAAGTACCTGAAGTCCTTGCAAATGTTTTCTAGACTTGTTTCTTTTGGTGAGGAAGCCTTGATAAAATATAGAATTATGTTCTTAGAATTGTCGACTATATTAAGCTTAGTGATTTTTCTTTTCTTTTCCAATTGTATGCCCATAAACACAGCGTATGATTATTCTTTGTTATTGGTAGTGGCTCCTAGATTCCAATAATACTCCATTAATTGATTTTCTAGGGTCGAATAACACCCCTCCCACACCTCCCTCCCCGAGTGAACTACATTTATTGTTATTGCTTCATTCACTCCACAAAACAATTATGGGCTTTAACGAGGAAATGAGTTCCTCTATAGGTTAGCGAGGCTTTAATTTTTAAAATTCTTAGTGCTAGTGAGGGAAATAAGTTCCATATGATGTTAGCTAGCCTTTTCTTGATATGTAGAATGTCATTGCTTTGATACCAAATTGGTGTGAACTTATTAATGAGAATACCGCTTGCTAGTCTAAAATCACATTTGTGGAGTTCTATTTTTATTTATGCTCATATAGTTCATCCATTTATATCTTGTGAGATCGATTTACTAGGATCACTCCACCATGGTGATTTCCACATACAATAACGAATACTATATGCTAACTTAAGACAAATAAAACGTCGTTGTCTAGTTGTTCTACGAAATGGCTTTTTTTGTCGGAATCTGGCGATACAAATTTACACGAATCACTATTTTTTGTTGTTCAAAATCCATTTCTGAATGCAAAAATGGATTCTTCATGCTAAAAAACCTCTAGGGCTCTCGGATTATACAGAAATAATCACTCAAATCTACGAATCTAACAATTTCTCACCAGATTTCAGCTAAATGTCCCCGAAAAAAATCATCGTTTCGTAGAAATTTTAGCCTACGGACAAAGACAACTAATACATGAAGTTAACTGAAGGCTCTAGATTTATTCATTGACCAACTCTACCCATTTATTTGATATTGACTAGTTGGATTAATTTTTCTTATCAACTACCCACGAATTAATTCCTAACAAATCAATTAGTCATCACTAAATCAAATTAAAAAAAAAATACACAGACACACTCTACCTCACTTCCTATCATACAATTAACAAACATACCTACCATTTATTACAATCCACTTAGAACAAAAGAATTCCTGAAAACATCACAACCATTTCTTTGATTCAAATTTTAAATTGAAATGGAAATGTGTATGATGTGAACTGAGTTACCTAAAAGTTTGTTTTCCTTCTCTTTTCATAAATTTCCAATGCAACTTTACTCCACCACAAATACACACAAATACGCTCTCACTAAAATTTCTAAATCTATCTTAATAATAAATTTAATTTTTTATTTTTTTTAAACCTATATTCATCTTATTAATAAATTTAATTTAAATTTAAAAAAAATAAAAATAAAATAAAATAAATTAACTTATTCATCTTAGTAATTAATCTAAATTGTGAGAACTATAAATCTGTCATAATTTTTTCATAAATTACCAATATAATTTTATTCCACCAAAAATACAATCTCACTACAATTTTTAATTCTATTCTAGTAATAAATTTAAATTAAAAAGTTTTAAGAACCTATATCCATCTTTTATATATATATATATATATGCCATATATATATATATATATATATATATATATATATATATATATATATATATATATATATATATATATATATATGTATATATATAACTATATTCATCTTCATAATTAATCTAAATTATCTAAAATTATAAATCCTCATAATAATTATCCTCAATAATTAGAAATATGTAACATATAAAACATACGGTAAGAGCCCACCATTTTAGATGGTGTGATTAAAGAAAAGAAGAATAACACCAAAATGAAATTCTTCTTCAACCTCACTAGTGAAATATTCCTCTCATACAATGTCTGTTGGTTTTCATTGTCACTTGCGAACAAGTTTGATCATGAAAACATATGTTAAAATTAAACAAAGCTCGACAGAGATTGGAAGAAACAAAAGCCATCTTTGCGGAATATTTACAATGAGAGGAATTCAAACTTACAAAACAAAGAATATTTACAAAAATTCAAATTTACAAAAGCAGGAGAATGTTACAAAAGTGGGGAATTCAATTTTCTTCTAAAATTTACAAGTAGAGGGAATTTAAAATTTACAAAAAAAGGAATATTTACAAAAAGCAAAGGAATTCGTTACAAAAAGCAGGAGGGAATATTTACAAAAAGCCAGGGAATTCAATTTACAAAAAAGGAATATTTACAAAAGTATAAAAGGTCAAATTTACAAAAGCAGGAGGAATATTTACAAAGCGAAATTCAAATTTTTTTCTTTCTATTCTTGAATTCAAATTTTACATGGAACTCGAAGTGGAAGTGGGATGTTGATGAGTTCAGAGAGATCGTGACCATTTTAAAGGGAGAGTATATAAGATGATATCTCACACACAACATGTTCTCACTTTCATCTACACCACTACATATGGGTGGATTATTCCCTGTGAAATGTTTCTACGTTTCCATTATTTTCATGTTTTTTTTACATAGAATTAGTAGGGATTTTCATGTATTGCCAGATATGTTTTTTAGAATTGGGAGGGATTTACAAGTGTTCATGTGCCCGCGAGAAGTTAGTCACTATTGCCACAAATATTTTTCCTATCTCAAAAAGCATATGCTAATAGCTAGTTGACTAGTCGATCTATACATGACTTTAAGAGACTTTTCTGACTATGGAAGGTACTATAGTTCTGGAAATGCTTGTTAGGTGGATTTTTGTTGGTGTTTATTTTTCAGGTCACCCAGAGTTGAAAAAAGAAATCTAATTCTAGATATACATAGCTCGGCTTTTGAACTTGCAAGGTTAGTATGTGTTTTTATTTATGTACTCATTTAACTTGTAGATTTTTTGTTCAAATGAAATTTCATGGCAACTTGTTTTCCCTTGATAATATATTATATATGCTGATTACCATATTTCATGTCATTGGTTTTGGATCCTAGTTGGTATATTCTATGGAAATTCATGTGAAATATCAAGAAAATTATTTTTCGAAGAGTATTTTAAGAAGGAAAATTACTCCATCAATAAGTCAATTAAAAACCCATTAAAAAACGGATGTCATTATCAATCTAGATCAATTTGAGCCTATAATTCCTTATGTAAATTTAATCCTTATTACAAAACCACCAACTCATAACAACTTTACCAGTTGGACTAATGTTTGAAATAGAGAGTGGAAAAAAAATCCTCTTAAGGTCTAATTCTATCCCTTAGCAATCTTGTTAGCTCTCTAACTTTTGTGTTTCTATGATATTGTGCCTATATATATTAATGTCTTATTTTTAGTCTGGTAGTATTAGGTTAGGTTAGTCATATAACATTGTATTCTTATGTGATGTTGTTTTCTTTCAATTTTTTTTATAATCACACACAATTCTAGATGTAGTGATTAACTCTAATTTGTAGTTGATGTAACTTTTTAATACACTATTAATAAGAGGTAGCTAAAATACTCGAGAATTTCATGATAGAAATCTAAGTGGGACAATGAAAAATGAGAACATGCAAAGTGTCTTAGAAGAGCCAATCATTGTCTGTAAAATTGTAAAATTGTGACCTTTGTATGTAGCTTCAAATCTACACGTCATAATTTAAACAAACCAAACCCAATTGTGGATGACAAGTGGATTCTGCCATTCTTTTTAGTGTGGGTGAGATTTCAAAGATTGACATTTTCTCTGCAAGAAAACTTAGAGGCTAGTGTATGGTGTGAGTGATTCAAGTTTGAAATTTTGACCACTTTAGTTAAATGGTGTGTAATTATTTTCATGGTGATTCAATACACACTACTCTAAAAGTAAAATTAAAAACATGTAATCTTAATAGTTAATGGAGTAATAATAAAAACATGTCAAGATGTCTTAGAAATAATTGTGAGGATTGTAGGTCTTTGTAAATAAACATATCATAATGTCAAAGGAGTAGAAATAAAAATATCATAATGGAAAGGAGTAGCTAAAATATAAAAGAATTCTGACAGCCACTATTTGGTACTAACGTTATAGGTGGGCATAATTACTTATTGGAAGTTACAAAAGTTTACCATCACTAGAAATATTCTGGGGAAGATTTCTTAGTTAAGAGTGGAATTAGAGGCTAGGGTTGATGGAAAATGTTATTTCCCTTGTTATGATTACAGAGGCTTGCAAAAAAAAAGACTTTAATAACAACGGTGAGAAGGGTATTTGTAGGAGAAGGGGACGGCACGAAGTGGGTTATGAATCTCGTCCCTTGGTAAGAGGATTCAATATTTAATGTATTCTATATATGATCATCATGTCATGAATTTTGAAAGTAATGTTGTGTGTGTGGGGTTTTATATTTTCTATACACTAGCACTATGTTGTTTTAAATATATAGACAATGCACCCAAAATGTAAACCTCAGAGAGAGTTATTTTGCCAAGTACTAGCAGGAAATACTCCCTTCTGAGTGATGAACTTGAGATCCAGGAATATTGAAGTTGTTGGTCAGTTATTAATGATGATATGGATGGAGATACTGTTAGTGATTCAAATCCCGGAAGATGAGATACATAAGATTGATCCAAGACATTTGCTCCAATGGATGAAGACAACTAGGATGATAGTCATGATGTTGACTTCTCGAGTAGAGGATCACGTCAACCTCTTTATGAAGGCTCAAAACAAATCT
The DNA here is from genome assembly GCA_010110895.2 of Picea sitchensis. Taxonomy (NCBI): domain Eukaryota; kingdom Viridiplantae; phylum Streptophyta; class Pinopsida; order Pinales; family Pinaceae; genus Picea; species Picea sitchensis. The sequence goes on along the minus strand of SNQJ01S0005454.1, from coordinate 327,041 downwards.
TTTATCTGCTATATTTTTTGTTGGTGAACTTGAAGGGTTTTGAATGGTTTATCAAATTAAATACCTACACCACGAGATACTAAGGTATTTAATTTATTGAGTATTTATATGCACAGCATGTTCCTGCAAATACTTAAAAGGTTCAATTTTTCCTATTGTTATTGTTTTCTAATTTGTAAAGTAGTATGGATGTGATATTGATGATTAATATTGTTTTACATTGACTTATTGTTTTGAATTTTGTAGATTGTTAGGTGTGAACCTATTACTGACGTCGAATATTTTTCCACACACACATATCGAGAAATATTACATTGATTATAGAAATAAATTGGAATGGACCTATAAGGATATTATGTGTCCTAATGATCATATCATATACTATGGAAATATGCATTATAAAATGAATTCCCAAAATGTAAAATAAGTACTCGAGCCAGAATAAAGCGTCAAAGAAGTTACCTCACAAATTTCTTCGTTATATTTAGATAATTCCACGTTTCAGTGATTTGTTGGTGCCAAGTATAACAGGTTTATGGATTTTATACAAGAACAAAAAAGTGAGATGTTTTTCTTGAATTCCCTATAGATGGCTGCATTGAAATTTACCTGAGAGAAAAGTGACCATTTTTAAAAGAAGAACCTACGTATTATTAGACTTTCGTTGACAATTGATGGTGTCAAGGAAATCCATTTGGAGAGCTTTGTTCTATGTACTCAATGTGGCTTGTTTTTGTTATAAACAATATCATTATCACTGGATGTTGATAAGAAGAGGAGCACATAATGTTGTCAATGATTTTTCCAGGTTTTTAATTGTCTTTTATTTTCTTTTAGGTATGACAAAATATTTCATTTCTTTGTTTCCGTGCATGGTAATTATTTCTTTTTATATATGACATCTAGATAAGTATAATTAATCATGAAATATTTTGAACCAATTAGCTAAGTACCAGGTTTAAATATATGAATTTATATATTGAACCTCTTATTGATGAGTTGTTGAATTTATGGGCTGACGTCACTATGAATGACATGTCTAGACCAATAGGAGGGAAAAAAGCAATTTCAATTCCATGGAATATATCATGGACAATTCATGATGTTCCAGGGTGCTCTACATTTTTAGTAGTTATATTATTTCTCTTTTGTGATTTAATATTATATGTTTATTGAAAATATCATTACATTATTTTAAATTGTAACTCTAATTAACTACATTAATTCATATATCTTGTTGATCTTCAAACAAAGGGTAAATTTGCATGCTGAGTTTGTGGTCCTAGGATAAAAAATCGTCATTCAAGAAGTTTAGGAAAGGAAGTGTTTGATGAGTATGGTCACTTCCTCTCTAAGAACCAAGTTATCGAATTAGAGACAAAGCAAAATTCAATGGTAAAGAGAAAATGGAAAAATACGAAGAATGACACCTATGGAGTTGGAATATATATTATAAAATCGTCAAGGTAGCTGGAAATTATTTATGTATGACATATTATATAAATATTTGGTTAATTTCAAAATCGTCAAGGTATGCAAATTATTTATGTATGACATATTATATAAATATTTGGTTAATTTCATTAGTATTAATTTCATTTTGTTTGATTAATTAGTGTTAATTTCAATTTGTTGATGTTTCATGAATGTCGTTAAGGCACAAATGGGCTTCCACGAGGAACGAAAAGTTACCCGATGCAATTCAATAGATTGCCATACTAAGAGCACCTACAAATAGTTCATCTGTATGATACAATGCATATTGGGAAGAACATAACATAATTGTTATGGCGAATATTAGATGGAAGGACTGACAAAGAGAGAATTGGAAAGATTTGTTGTGATATCCAGGAAGCTAATCACGCATTGCAAAGTGTTATTATTAATTCTAATGGCGATGGTTGTGAACAAAATACTAGTCTTCCTTGGTTAATTGACAGAGCAATGGAGCAATATTGTAAAAGAGGTCATTCAAAAAATTAGGTTTCCGACAGGGTTTTCGTCGAACATACAAAATATCTTAACGGAAAAAGGTGATTTTGGTGGGGTTAAAACACATGATTGGCATACATTCATTAAGGTAATTAGTAGGTTCTAATATATTTCCTTATTGGTACACATTTTTTGGAAACAAATAATAATTATTTATTTTTTGTTACAGTATGTTCTACCTTTATCTCTCCCAGACGACTTTGACAACAACATAAAACAAATTATTTATGTACTTGGAAAATATATGAGGTAAGTAATGTTTTATAAGGAAAATGTACTTCTTATGTGATTTGTAGAAGAACTTATTGAGATATTATGTTTTATCTGCAAATTTATGTATGCCTTGATATTATTTTATTGCATAGACATTTGTAGGTGGCTATCATAAAAAAGAAATCCATAAAGAAGATAAAATGTATTGGAAGAGAGAAATTCCCCGACTAATGTGTCAAATGAAACAATATCTACCTCCAACATTTTTCAATGCACAAGAACACTACCTCATACACCAAGCTGAGGAGATTGAATTATGTGGTCTAGTACACACAAGGTCGATGTGGATGGTGGAGAGGCAGTTGAAGTCATCGAAGGATTTTGTTAGATAAAGAGCACGCCCGGAGGGTTCTATGGTTGAGGGATATATGGTATATCAATGCATGGTGTATATTAGTCAATATCTACCTAAATTAGCAAAAAATATGAATGTGCCTCGCATTTGGCATCTCGACTCCATCAATAAATTTGAAGGGGAGGTCCTATTGGGGAAAGGTAAAATGAGGATTGTGAAAGGTAATTATTAGATGTTGACGTAGATTTAATATATTACACATTTATTTTTCCAATTTTATTTTATCATACTGATTTTTTACATTTTTTGTTCCTGCATATTGAACTATATTAAATTATTCCTTTATTAACAATAGCTAATTAATGATATTAAATTGTTATTTTATCATATATTTGCTTGAGAGTGGGATGATTTACATTTATACATTGCAAACAACCTTGATTGGATGGAGCATTGGATATAATATATTGAAGAATACTTCGATAGGTTATCATGGGAAGGGTTGAGTAAGATGATTAAAACAATGCATCATCATCGAGATCAATTTCCTGATCTTACATCAAGGGAAGTTAATTTATCCTTTGGTTTAAAAGATAAACAAGAAAGTAAATTTTTTACCCACATTTTCCTAGTTATTTCCTAATTTTTCAATTTATTTGGTTTGTTTAATTTTTGAAATATATATTTACTAAGTCCTATATGAGGTTTATTAATTGGCAATGTATTTTTTACTTGTTGTCCATGTTGCAGTTGAAACATCACAAGGCTATGTGGTGTAATGGTTGTAAATTTTTTATCAAAATGTTGGATAATAAGATGAAAACCTCAGATTATGGGATAACTGTAGTGTTTAAGGTCACCAACATTTCCTCTAGAAGTGACAGAAATCTGGAAGAAACTGAGAATAGGTACTATGGGAATTTGGAGGATATAATTGAGTGTGATTTTAATTCATTTAAAATATTTTTGTTTGAGGTTAAATGGTATAGGCTACGGATGCATGAACATGATCCTGAAAGAACTGTGATTGAGCATGATAATGGGTTTACCATGGTTAATACAAGGGCATTTGAACTGGGTACAAAGCTTTATGTTCTTCCAAGTCAATGTGAGCAATTATTTTACTCAGAGGTACTTGATAAAGCAGTTTGGTCATACGTTGTTAGATATGATCAAAGAGGAAGACCAATAAAGTATAATCATGTAGCTGAGGATGAAGATAATAACGAGGAAGAAGATCCTAATTATGTAGATAAGGAGCAAGTAGTTGTAGTCGATGTGTCAAATGAAGAAGTTGAAGAAGCTGATCATCCAAATGTAGGAGACGACGATCTCATTGACGATATCGATAACTATATTAGCGAAAACAAAGTTGTTGATGATGATGATATGAATGAGCCTTTCACCAATATTGATTCTGAACCAGATCCTGATACAGATGTTGAGCTGGATGAAGAAGAAGCAAGAGGAGATTTGCGCAACTCCGCCTAATCATACCAACGATGTAGGTATGTCATCCCATGGATTAAAATTTTTATGTTTATATTTTTGTATAAGCCAATGAATGACAACCGTAATTTAATTTTTTGTCGTTTTTGAATAAAATATGATCAATCCCAATATTTTGTCCAAGCAACACACTATTCTTTTGGCATTAATTCGACCATATAAGCCATTGTTCTGGTAATGGCCGACGTGGATGCCAGGTTCTTAGGTTTCATTGAAAAATATAAAAAAACACCATTTATGAGCATTTTCAATGCAAATCCGTCGAAATTGCAGATTTTAATTGCAGAAATCAGATTTAGAAATTTCAAAAACATCTCATACCAACGATGTAGGTATGTCATCCCAGGGATTTCATGTGACAAATAAATTTCTGTCAGATTTTTGTCTAAAATTGTCTAACATGCCTCTCCTTTTTGTGGGATTTCCGTCCAAATTTGAAACATTATCTGCATCAAAAATTGTTGTTTTTGCTTTGCGTTGAAACAATATGCCTCTCCTTTTTTCTATATTCAACTACACTTCTTTTGACTTGAATTTTCAGTTTTGAATTTGTGTTATTCAAATCTTTTATTCAAATTTTACAAGGAAATTGTACTAGGACTAGACATGGGCAACAATGACCTGTAAAAGGGGCCAATGTTGAAATTTTTTCAAACTGTTTCTATATGCATTGAAATTTGACATGGATAGACTTTTTTCATGCCTTAACGATATGGGAGGGTTTTTGGAATCAAATTTGACTCACACACCCACTTTCTTCCATCATCAATTCATCATGTAAACCATAAACCCTAATTTTATTTCAAAGTACACAAATTGGTTGACGCAAGTTTTAAGTTTTCATCAGTCTTTAGTGGAGTCATTGATTTGTTGGGTTTTAGTGTTCCCAATGAATGGATGTGTTGTTGTTGACATGGAATGTGACAACACATATACCTTCTTATTTTTCTTCCTTCACTTGATGTGGGCCTGGTCATTCCTAGCCTTGAATTGAAAGTTACCCCTAGTCTTAGTCATCACCCTTCATGACACTTGCCACCAAATGATTAGATCACAAGGTTGGAGGCATATGGGCATTGGGATTAGGATTTATAAACCTATAGTAACAAGATAAATTAATTGAAGTTTGACTAGATTGAAAGGTGCGTGCAATTGAAAATACTAACAACCCAGAACTAAAAGAGATCAATACACAGACTGTCAATGAGAGGTGATTTGGTGGTGTGTAGGAAGAGGCCTAACACCTTCAAAATTATCATTCTCCTCCAACTATCCACATCTATGTATAATTCTAAATCCTCATCCCTCCTTGAGTCCAATGACCCCATGATTCTAGCGTGGCCATGCTTCATGTGGAAGTTTACACATTTCAAATTATGGGATCATACATAAGATAATGTATCACCTTTAGTGGATCACACACACACACACACACACACACACACACACACACACACACACACACACACACATATATATATATGGGAAAAATCCAACTAGAATAAGATGCTTCATTTGTTAACTCAATATGTAATCAGTTGCAAATGCTTCATTTGTTAACTCAAATATTCCCTTCTTCTTAATCTTAGGCTCTACTTTCCATTATCAAACTACAAATAAATCCATTTATAATATTTAGAGGATAGAACCACACTCCCCTCATAATTTATAATATACCCTGCATAGGTCTCAATTTTACAAGGAGTATTTGAGGAAAATCAAGCTAAAATAGATCGGGCTAAGATTCAATCCTCCACTCCCACTACATCCCACACCTCTAGGAAATTTGGATGAGGAAAAGGAGAAGGAAGATTTGAAAGAAAATAGACAAAAATGTAGGGTTATACCATGTCAAAGGTGTCATTACTCAGTTTGTGTCCTATGACCTTAGGGATGCTTGCAAGGAACAAAAATAATGGGACAAAAAAAGAGGCAAGGTAAATGACATAATGAACATGGGACATTTTTTTTTCTTCTATAATATATATCTCTCTGCACCCTTGTCCTCTGTCTCTCAGGCACATAATTAGAAATTTGGGTAGGAAAACCAACATCGAGTGGTTTCTTATCAATTATTTCAAACTCCTTATAACCCTTAACTCATAGTTCTTACAATCCTTAAAATTGAACACTCTAACATATAACAACATATTTTTAATCCTTATAACCCCTTACACTTTACCCTATTACCCTTCATCAATAACCCAACTAAACTTGTAATCCCAATGGCACATAAACATGGATGATTTTAGGGGCTAAATTTCGCTCATGGGCTAATTTTCCAAGGTTTTTCCCAAAAAAAGATTCGCTATTCTAAAAATGTTTCACCCAAATTCTATAGGATAAAATTATTTTACCTTAGAAATTGCCAAAATTTTATACAAACTATAAAAAATCCTTAGAAATTTGAATATTTTTACAAAAATATTGCCAAACATTTTATAGTTGGCATATGAAGGATTAGTAAGATTCGCCAAGGTTCGTACATTTTAAAATAAATTTCCATCCTTAAAATCATCCCTACATATAAACCATATATTGTAACTCCTAAGAATGTATCAACCTTAATTCCTATGACCCTTAGTTACCCCCTATGACTCCTAACCACAATCCTTTGTAACTCATAACCCATTTAACCATTAACACCAAAAATAATGATATAACACCTATCCCTTAACCTTTATAGTCTTAGGCAAATAACACCAATAAACATTATTATTCTAACCTCTAACCTTTATAATTGTAACACCTAAAATTTGTAATTATAACACCTAAACTCTAACATGACATACATCTCCTAACCCTTACTTTGAATAACACCTATAAGTCCTAATTGTTATAACCCCTGTGAATTTTCGCCCTATAATAACCATTAGTACTCTTAACCATATGACTCATATAAATTAAAACCTTTAAGGAATTGTAAATGACATAATTAACCTAGAACACATATATCCTCTTAAACCCCCAATTTCTAACATATATCAGTGCCTAACTCTTACAACTCTTAACCCCTAACCCTTATCAACACCAATACATATAACCCTTAAACTAAAGCTCTTATAACCCTTAAACCCAAATTCTATAACATACAACACCAAATGAGGAACCCTCATATCCTCCTTAAACCTAACCCTAATGTTAATCCCTTAACCCCTACTAATCCCTAGGATTCAAAGGATGTTGGTTTGGATGCTTCTATGGGTGTAAAAATAAATACTTGAGATTTTCCATTTTTGTTATGACCCATCCACCCCCTGATGCTAGGAGAAAGGTGTCCATAATGTTTTTGAAAGTTTTGGATTCCCTATAGATGTGGGAGGGGATCGTTGTCCACTATAAAAATGAATGTGATGAATGGCCCATGCGTCCCTAAGGAAATTTCTATGATCTTTTAACTTGTCGTTTGACCCTAGAGCATTCCTTGGACAACCATGAGAACCATACTTCATGTTACAAATGAATTTGAAATTACCATTTTATATCACATATTGCATGTGTGATTCCATAAATCCCTAGGCATGGACCATGAAAGATAAAATGAAATGGGGTCCCCAACTATGGGGACTTGGGGTTAGTCTAAGTTTAAGTCTAAGTTGTATTCCTAGTCCTAGTTGGTCTAAGTGAAAGTCCTAATCCTAATATGTAGGCTCATGCCTATCAAATAATACATATAATTGAAATCATCCTTTTCAATGTGGGCCACTTTTTAACAATATTTCATGTGGTGCATATGAGAGATATTTATATGAAAAAAAATTCCTAGAACAATCCACATCTATGGTGTCGCAGGAGGTGGGATTCCCTACAGATGATTTGGGTGATTTTTTTCAAATAAGGGTTCGTAATGCAAAGGAATAAGAAACATCTCTTTTTGAGTAAGTGCTAAAGAATTATTTTCAAGATAAACTTCTAGATGTTGATGGAAGTATATCTCATATAGTTATTCCTAACCCCATAAGTGAAGTTGGGCATACAAGGGAAAAAACTAATTTTAAGATTTTTCTTGGGCCTATGAGAAATGTGTCTATCATAGCCAACCCAAGCATGTTTCCTACTATCCCATCATGAAGTGTTAAGTGTTTAGATACCCAAGAATCAATTGTTGGACCTATTATTAAAACTGGGCGATCTAAGGTGGTGGGTGCAATAGTGAAGAGTTTGCTAAAGATAAATACACAATAAAATATTTCGCAATATGATGTTAGAGAAGACCTTTTAGATATTTCCTTACCTCCAACTTTAGAATTTTCTTAAAACACATCATTTAATCACACTCTCTTTCATGCATGGTTCAATGTTAAACCATTTCTTACAATTGGATAACTTTTCCCCTTTTGTGGTAACAACTATGTAATTTACCCCTCTAAAATGCTCATGTACTTGAAACCGACGCATATAAATGACATGTGAATGGGGCCAACGTTGAAATATTTTCGATTTGTGCTTGTATGCACTGAAATTTGACATGGTTAGACTAGACACATGCATTGATGGTATGGGAGGGTTTCCAGACTCAAACATGACTCACACATACAATTTGACAATCAAACAAGAAGCTTATAGAATAATTAATGTGAATGGGGAAAATGTTGAATTTGTTTTCAATTTGTGCTTGTATGGACTGAAATTTCATGACATGTTAGGACAATACACATGCATTGATGGTATGGGAGGGTTTCTGGACTAAAAAATGACTCAAACAAAGAATTTGACATTCAATTATTCTTTGGTTATTCTATCAAAACCCAAAAATAAGGTGCGCCTGCTCATGTACTTGACCCTGCTTATAAGTGACATGTGAATGGGGTCAACATTGAAATTTTTTCAATTTGTGCTTGTATGGACTTGTCATGACAAAGGCTCTAATTACTAGGTCATTTTTTCCATGCTATGCTTGAGGACGTGGTTCTAAGTGGAGGCCATTTATTGTTGTGATCTACACATGCAACGACTTATGGATCCTAATTTTAACATACCATTTGATTGGAGGTAGGCCCTCAAGAGATTCTTGATTATATACCTATAAAGATCCTATAAGTGACCAACTTCAACAAACAAAAAAATGAGTTCCTTTGTTTGACATGTCGTCTACTCCATTGTCTTCCTTTCCCTTAAAAAATACTAATGAATAAATTTCCCATGCATCTTATGGACATATATATGATTCAAATTCCCATTTCAAAATAGGCCAGTTGCATCATAGAACATTGGCCAGTCATGCCAAAGGCTCCAATCAATAGGTCATTTTTGTCATGCTTTCCCTGGGTACATGGAACATTGTTAAGGTTACTTGGTGATGATGAGACACATGAATTGTAATTACAAGGAGGATTAGAGTCCCAACTTCAAATATTGAGCGCAACAAGAATGAACCTTAGGGCATAATCCATGAATTGGGGATGAAGAACTAAAGATTTAGTCCCTAATACATTATTCATGGGGATTAGAGGCAGTGCATGAAACTTTGAACGATGTTACATGGTTTGCAAGTGAAATGTATGCCCTATAGGAGTATTAGAAAACAAATTTCAAGGATTGTGCACAATAGAAATGGTTCTTATAGTTCAAGCCATGGTTTCATTTTGATATTTGGATTCATTTTGTATTATTTAATATGGGACATTTTGTTCTAGGCTTCTTAATGACGTCCCAATTTCTCATATGAATTTTTTCTTTCAATGTTGGATATTTTAGGGATTTCACAAGGTCTAATATTTCCCTCATTCCTATATAAGTTGGAATAAGTGACGAGTACTAAATTATCCTTTATTTTCTTCTCTACCTATTCTACGTCTTTTCACACAACCATATATATCAAGATTTCTTGAAGGTTAAAAAGATCAACATCAACTTAGAAGAGAATCCAATATCATAGTGCTCTACTTCTAAATTGTGTGGATGAACATGGTCATATCCTAGGGATATCTATCAAGTTCTTGATTGTCAAATCTAACAACCAATTCATGATTGAAGAACTCATATCAAGTTTAAAATAAACATTACAAAGGGATATACAAATATCAATAAGAGAATATGTCATCCCTCATGGGAAATGGTGAGTAAACATATTTTCATTTATCAAGAGATTGTATTAATGATTGTAAATTAGGTATTGATAAGGTTTACTAATAATATTGTGCCCATTGGTTAGCTAGTCACATCATAATAGCTAGTTCCTCCCGTTCCCATTCTTTAGATGCACATTAGATCGAAGAAGAGGGGGGATGGAAGTTGTTACTAACTAGGATGTTAAGAGAAATGGGATTCTTCATCCACCCTCCTATCACATTAACCCATCATGATGATATTTGTTGTTGTGCATGCCCTTAATCTTATCACGCTTTACAAATCATTCTTTCACAGGGGTTTAGAATCAATGGTACACATATCTAGAGAAGATGGTGGTTGAAAACATCTACCACCTTAGGATAATTACCATATAGTTAATGAGGGAAAGGAATTAATTTCATTGCAAACGAGAATGCATCTCATTCCATTAGGTGCATCTCATTCTAATGTGTATTTTACATGAGCTCTCTTACTTGAGTATAATTACCCATTTCATTACAATTTCCTACATATCTTGTTGCAAGACCACGTTAAATGAAAAAGAGGCTACCCCAAGAAGGGAGTAGGTTCTAAGTCCCTTCAATACCCATGAGTGGTATGATAGTTTCTTAGTTTAGTAGGAAATTTTCACCCCAATAAATATGCTAGTTCTCTCAGCTCTAAGAAATTGGAGAGTAATAAAATTAATTGTGAGAATATCTATCATGTTCTAGTTGAGTTCGGGGATAATTTGAAGGACACATAAGAATTGCATGCCCACCAATGATCTAAATTTAAGGATAAGGATCTCTCACTATTGAAGAAATTATTTTTTGCAACTAGTTTCCCAATGTTTGAAAATGAGATGACTAGGGAGGTGGTTTTTAAAAAGAAAGTCTCATGCTTCTTGGAGATTATCACGATCAAGGCCCTTAAGTTCAAACCCCTTATTTTCATGGAGGAGTAGGTTCAACTTCTTGCAAAATCCAAGCTATCCCAAAAGCTAGGAGGGAACTTATTCTCAATCGACTAAGAGAAGCCTTTAGTCTAAAGATATGTTATCTCTCTATCTAGTATAATTTCTTTTAAGTTAGGCAAATGTTGTGTTAAAATGTGTTAATTTAAAATGTTATAATAAAAAATTATATATATATAATAAAACATTAAAAAAAACAAAAAAAAAAACAAAAACAAATTCATATACCAAAATTAAAACACTTGTCCCGTGCATTGTGATCATGACTTGATGTCCAAACCAAAACACATTTGAGCTAGGACAGAGAGTGAGCTACCTCGACCCGCGACTACACACATTTGAGATTGACATAGAGCGATAGAGGAGGCCATGCGTGAGCTAGTTGGACAGAGAGAGAGCTAGGAGGCCGACCCTCATTGCACTTGAGCTCTCCATCGACAAATTCGATGGAGGAGACCGAGAGAGAGATAGGACAGAGAGTGAGCTAGGAGGCCAAGAGCGATAAAGGAGGTCGAGAGCAACAGAGGAGCATTGATAGAGGAGGCAAACCAACCCTAGCGTCGATAGAGGAGGCCAATAATGTCATCAAATCGGGTAATTTTTTCTAACATTTTAAAACCCTAAATCGAGAACTGAATACCACAATTTTCCTTGTTGGCCACCTCATATCACACATCCATTTCTAATTATCCATTTTCCTACTTTCAGTTATCCTCCTTGTACTTAGAAGATGATCGTGTTCAGGATGGAATTCAATTAGTTGTCAAATACCTTGGTGATGATCTTATAGATGATGTTGCAATATAGAGAGATGGGCCTTAATTTGTATGCAAAGGTTGCTTCAGTTTCTTTGAGTACAAGTGTTATAAAAGTAGCATTAAGATCTTTGAGGACTCATCCATATCTTCTTGAGTCTTCCACCACTTTACAAACCTCTTTATCTATTGTGTGTTAGAAATCATGAAAGAAGTTGGTTGCAAAGTTGTATGGACCTCGTACTTTACCTCCAACCATGTATTTAACACCTCTAAGTTCCACTTATAATGGTGATATCTTGTTCATGAGGAAAACATTATGCTCCTCAAAGACCATACTGGGTATATGTTGGTGGTATAGTTAGTGGATGCCTTTTGTCCTCAACAAGTTCAATGAGAAGGTCACTAAAGTCGTTCATGAGATCTTTTTCTATATCTGTGTGGTCGTCTACTATGTTTCCTTGTGCATCTATTAGGAAGAAAATTTTATTCTGGTTCCACCTATTCATGGTGGTGCGATGGAAGAAATGCATGTTCTTGTCACCATTTGTGAGCCATCTTACTATATATTTATGCTTCGAGAGGCATTATTCCTTTTTTTTTTTATGTAAATTCCTTCTTGTAGTGATGATTTATGAAGGAGTTCCCTCCTTTGACATGCCCTCCTTCATGATTTGTCTCTGTAGGATGCCCATTTGCTTCTTAAGATGCCATTTATTTTAGAAGATATTTTTGAATTCCTTTGCATTCCATTTTTTGTGTTTGGTTTCGAGATACTTTATTTTTTACTAAAGAATTTACATTTTAGTTCCTTGGATGTTTCCTCCCTCATTCCACCATTCGAAAATTCTTGCTTGGGTGTGAAAACCATATTTTCTCAAATTTGGATGCTATTTATTTTGGTGTTCCTTTGTTATCCCATTGCAACGAGATGGGCCAATGGTTTGACCTTGCACCTTGTAAGACTTTGATATTGTTGGCTTGAGCTTGGTCAAGTCTATAGCTTCCTATCACAACCATCTACTCATAATATTTACACTTGTTCTCTTTTCCCCATCATCCTTTGCTTCACCATCCTTTGTATGGAGGTGGAATTCCACCTTTGTTGACATTTATGAACACAAACATTAGAAGGATCTAATAGCAATTTTCCTCTAGAAACCATGTTTTGTTCCACATTGTCAGTGGTTCAATCTAGCAAGAGGAATTTTTTTTTTCACTATCTTCTATGTTGAGGTGTGTTTTCTCCTTTGTTGACATTTGTGAGCTAATCCATCTCCCAGGGTCTAGTAGAAATTCGTCTCCCAGGGTCTAGCAAAGATTTACCTCCATAAGCCTCATTTTTTTCCACTTTGTCAATCCTTTATTCCAACAAATTGACTCTCTATGAATCACTTAGAACCTTTGATTGAAGCATAATTTGGTTCCAAGTTACTTACATGATTATAAATTAGAGTCTTTCACCTAATTCTTTGTGTTGAACATCCCTCAATCTTCTGAAAAACTTTGAATTGCGATGGATTGTCTTGCTTGACTTTCTTAGCCTACTAAGCTCCTAAATTGATTTTGGTAGAATTATGGTGGGGGTGCTTGAGAGGGGGAACAATCAAAATTACAAGAAGGAACATAACAATGATTGAATATTTTCTGAGGTCTAAAGGGAAGCCACCATAGGTCTGTTTTTGTGATTGATATAGGATTGTTTAAAGGTCTATTCATTGTCACTAGCAATTCTAATTTCTCTGCTAAGTTTAAGGTTGGGTTTAGAACATCTTTCAGGCTCTTTTAATGTTGTTGTTTGGAAGGTTAGATTAGGAAACATTTATTGTCCATTCACTTCTTCTTACAACCTATAAAACATGAAATACACCTCTAGATCTTTTTCACTTACATGTTGATATTGAAATATGAAAACCACAAGAATTTAACACATGTAATTTTTGGTCAACGTGACCCTAGAAAAACCCCCATGGGGAAAACCAGTGAAGAGTAAATATAATATGGAGCTTGAAGAAAAATATCACAATAGAGATAACAAGTTTTCTACAACCAAACTTATCTCAAATTTAGTAGCAAAATACTCCTTGAAATCTGAGCCAACTTTGCCTTGAAGTTTGTGCCCTCTTCTCCTTTACTTAAGTTCCCTAAGTCACTTTATGATTAATGAGCTCATAAATTCACTTTGAATTTATAACATAAAGTAAAGTGAGGGATGGGTACTTTCCCCCCTTCATTGTTAGGCAGATCAATAACACTAGGGGAGCACTTCCCAAGATACCAAAACTTAACAATGATATGTACACGATTAGAAAGCAATGAAAATGGTGATGAGTTTGACTCCATGGGAGTTGAGGTAATTTTAAATGGAAGTATTTGACATAATTGGAGGCATGGATGAGGCTTTATGGATCAGACATTGAATTCAATATGAGTCGACACTTTGAATTTGAATGAAAAGAGGTAGGAAATTTGGTGGAAGATGTGTTGATATTGTCGAATTCTTCCAGAAAAACAGCAAAAACAACAAAATATATGAAGAATACTTGAATAACTTCGTGCTCCAAATTCATATAAAAAGTATGCACCAAAATTGGCATGGATATCGGGCATCAAACTCTCTCCTCCTGATTTTTGAAACTTTCAAAAATTGTATTTTTGAATGTATAAATAGATTCAACATGATGAAAAACCTCTAGGAAAATCAGATTATATAAACTTAACCACTCAAATTTGTAAATCCAACAATTTCTTGTTGGATTCCAAAATATAGATCATTTAGACTACATCCTTTCAAAATGGACATGTCCTTTAATTACTTATGTGGCTCCTATGTGTGTGGTTTTTGGGTTCATTTTTAGCTACATTTGATTAAGATTTAATCCCTTTCTCATTAAATAACATACACCACCTTCTAAAGTTGACGAAAACATTCATGTAATTACGAGTTTCTGGGAAAGGAAAGAATAGAGCCAACTCGACCTTCCTTGCCTTTTGGAAACCCCGATTTTTTCCCCACATGAGTTGTGTCGCTGACTGTTCGGTTTTGTTGGTCGGGCGCACATCTTGCGAAATAGATTTGCCCAGCCTTTGCGCACACTGCTTTCTTTTCTTCATGTTTCCTCATGTGGTTGCCCATCTTGCCAACTCACTTTGCCTAGCCTTTCGCCTCCCCTATTTACCAACTCCTCCTACCTTGCATTTGGACTCCCTTCGTTGATGTGGGATCTCCCTCTTGCCATGCCTCCGAGCACCTATCTTTTCAACTCGCCTTGGTGTGCCATAGCGAAACCCCATGTTTGCGTTGGCTTTGGGAAACCCCAAGTTTCTTCCCAGATGTGAGTTGTGTCGCTGGATCCTCGATTTTGTTGGTAGGGCGCTCCTCTTGCTTACTCGGCTTGCCTTTGGGCGCCCCTCTTGCCAACTTGCCTTGCGTTGCCTCTGGAAACCCCAAGTTTGCCTTGCATTCGGGAAACCCCAAGGTTTTTTCCCACCGCACTCGTTTCATTGGCTCTTTCGGTTTTGTTGGTTGGGCGCTCCTCTTGCCAACACGACTTGCCTTTGGGCGCTCCTCTTGCGAAATTTATGTAACTTTAATGCAACTTATTTAACAATGCAACTTATGCAACTATGCAACTATATGCAAGTTTATGCAACTATGGAACTTATGAAACTTATGCAACTTATGCAACTATGCAAGTTATGCAACTATGCAACTTATGCAACTTATGCAACTTTATGCAACTATGCAACTTATGAAACTTATGCAACTTTATGCAACTATGCAACTTTATGCAACATGCAACTTATGCAACTTTATGCAACATGCAACTTATGCAACATGCAACTTTATGCAACAATGCAACTTATGCAACTGTGCAACTATATGCAACTATATGCAACTATGCAAATTATGCAACTTATGCAACTATATGCAACTATATGCGACTTTATGCAAAAATGCAACTTATGCAACTATATGCAACTTTATGCAACTATGCAACTATATGCAACTTATGCAACTATATGCAACTATGCAACTATATGCAATTTATGCAATTATATGCAACTGTGCAACTATATGCAACTTTTGCCACTATATGCAACTATATGCAACTTATGCAACTATGCAACTATATCAAACTATAAAAGAGAAGACTCACACCCCAAATCATACCAAGATAACAATAATGGGATGCCAAGTATGATATGAATCAAGTAAACAAGGACGCCAATAAGTTTGTTACATACAATAGAATCAAGTATATTCTCCAAGCAAAACATGGGTTCCCTAAATATTTGCTCGCTAACTTATCTTCTCATTTTTTCGAGTGTTGGTACCACAAACTTATATTTGCACGATAACTTATCTTCTTGTTTAACGAGTGTAGGTACCACCAAATACGTATATGTCAGATCTATCTTTCTCGAGTGATGATCAAGATATACTAAGAGAGGTTTAAAGTGAGACGTGTTGTACTAGATCTATCGGTTCTAGATCAACTAGATCTGAAAAGGTAAGGAAAAGATTTTGTATAAGCATGCAATTTTTTATTGCCAATGGAGGGTCATGTAATTATGATGCTGAGGGCATAGGTGACATTGAGTTTCCCTTGAGGTATAGACATCTAGGGCAATGATGGGCACCTAAGGAGCTACCTGATGTGAACACAGATTTCTTCATCAGTGGGAAGATGTATCGCATTGCTCCTTCATCCTTACATGGATTTGGGTTATTTTCCATGGATGGCATAAAGGTCGGCTATGGCACTGTAATTGAATTGATGTAGTATGTTGGACCATTATACAAATGCAATCACTGGTTGATGTTGGTCCGATATACGTGAAGTATGCGGAGATACGAAGTTGCCACAAATTATATACAACTAGTAGATAACAATCAAAATAAAGGGGAAACTATGTATATTGATGGAAGGCCAAAAGCTACCGAAAACATTGCGGGATTTATAAATAGTACACGACCAATGGCAACAACTAAGAAACCAAATTGCATATTTGAGGGACGCGAAGGAAATTGTATATTTGTATGTGCAACAAAAACAATAGTTCCAGGTGAAGAGTTGTTGATCAATTACAACTTAAATCGAATACATGGAGGGGGTGCAACTATGGGGGTAAAAATCTTACATACCATTCAACTCAACCTTTGATCAATCATTGTTATAATTTATTGCTGCAATATTTCAATTTTTTACTGCATATATTTCATTTTTCATTATTTATTTTTTGATATTACTACAATATTTCATTTTCTTAATGTTACAATAACTTTCATAAATCTTGTTGATTAATTTATTGTGTCAACATCTGTCCAGGGTGACCATGAGAAATCACATGCTACATCTGTCTAGGGTGACCATGGAAATGCACCCGCTATGCCTCAGCAGGTAAATGTTAACTATAGTAACAACTTATGACTACAACAGCTAAATTTCTGAAATTTCATTATTTATTTTCTGATATTACTGCAATATTTCATTTTTTTAATGTTACAGGTGAATTTCATAACTTTTGTTTATTGATTTATTGTGTCAACTTCTGTCCAGGGTGACCGTGAGAAATCACACGCTACATCTGTCCATGGTGACCGTGGAAATGCACCCACTGTAACTCAGCGCGTAAATGTAAATATGGTAACAACTTATGACTACAACAACTAAATTTATTAAATTTCATTATTTATTTTTTGATATTACTGCAATTTTTCATTTTTTCAATGTTGTAGGTGAATTTCATAACTTTTTGATGATTGATTTATTGTGTCAACTTCTGTCTAGGGTGACCGTGGAAAATCACCTGCTACATTTATCCAGGGTGATCGTGAAAATGCACCCACTATGCCTCGATAGGTAAATGTTAAATATAGTAACAACTTATTACTACAACAACTAAATTTTTGAAATTTCATTATTTTTTTTTTTCTGATATTACTACAATATTTCATTTTTTTAATGTTACAGGTGAATTTCATAAGTTTTGATGATTGATTTATTGTGTCAACTAATGTTCAGGGTGACCGTGGAAAATCACCTGCTACATCTGTCCAGGGTGACTGTGGAAAATCACTCACTAATCTGTCCAGGGTGACCGTGGAAAATCACCCTCTACATCTGTCCAAGGTGACCGTGGAAATGCACCCACTGTGCCTCGGTAGGTAAATGTTAAATATAGTAACAACTTATGACTACAACAACTAAATTTCTGAAATTTCATTATTTTTTTATGATATTACTGCAATATTTCATTTTTTTAATGTTACAGGTGCATTTCATAACTTTTGTTGATTGATTTATTGTGTCAACTTCTGTCCAGGGTGACCATGGAAAATCACCTGCTACATCTGTCTAGGGTGACTGTGGAAAGACACCCGCTGTGCCTCAGCAAGTAAATGTTAAATACAGTAATAACTTATGACTACAACAACTAAATTTCTCAAATGTTAAAGTTCATCTTGTTAATTTTATTCATCAATGTATTGAGGCATGGTCAACGTGGGAAGGCACCCACTGAGGATATTGACGAGGACAAAATATTTTATTCCACTGACCCAATAGAAAATGTCACGAAGGTCTTGAAGAAGGAAAACATAGAATATCTAGGTTTGTTTCGCAAAAGACCCCTGACACAGGAGGACAGGGCAAGAATTGCAGAGCTACAAAATTTAATAACTAATTTTGGGGTAAGTTTCATCTTCACATATTTTTATTAGCTATGACAATTTCATATCTGTTTTTTTGTTTTATATTTTCTATATGATCTGATAAAGTAAATTTTTTCGTTTTTTAGGATTTTTTAAACGCCGTGGCCCGGGAACCTGCCGATCCTGAAACTGCTATAGGCAGCAATGATGGTCCAATGCAACAAAAAATTTAACATAGCAAAGAAAAAGTGAGGCCTTTTGACACTCCTGAGGCTCCCCTTGAATCCATTGATGATCACAATGATGTTGACCGGGATGACACGCCAGAGCATGATGAGCCGAAGCCTGGGACTCCACATGACTCCAGAGAGGAACGTACTGTAGATGGAGAGGAAGCTATTTTGCATGGAGTAGAACAAATTAAAAGCACCAAATCACTAGATATCACCTTTCTGATGGATGACACATGTGTTCCGATCAAGATTCAAAAGATTGAAGGTATTTGTTAATTAATTGATTCATTTTTACCATGAAATTGAAATGAACATTTGTTGAGATTATTATAAATTAATGGATAACACGTTGCTACAGGAAACAATGTTTTCTATAGAAACTTGAATGAAAAATCCTTGGATCTGTTTGGCCCCACCATTCGCACACGGTGGAATGGCCAAGATAGAAAAAATAAATATGATTTGATAGACCACATGGTAAACTTGTTCGGCAATATGTTTAACAAGAAAGTGGTTACAAAGTTAGCCAACGAGAATTTAAAATATACCAGGGCCCAATATAGGGAGAAATTGCAATTAGACCTCAAGCATGAGCACCCTCCCATGGTTCCAGAGAAAGAGTGGAAGTCCCTAATAGATGATGCAAAGGAGAACTTGTTTAAAAAACAAAGAAGACATCCATGAGATGGTCAAGCAAGGTACAACACATGTCATATTATTAGTGAAATATGTGTTGGATCATGTTGTCATTGATGCCAATGGTTTGATTATTTGGGAGATTGTTGGATCATATGTCATTGATGTAAATGGTTTGGTTTGATTGATGTCAAGTAATTGATTGATTGATGATTGATGAACAATGAATATGCATGGATGAGAATGATAGATGTCCAAGTGGAAACCAATTGATAAAGATGGATAATTGATATGATGCCCTTGATAAGAATGATATATGTCCAAGTGGAAACCAATTGATAAATATGGATCATTGATATGATGCACTGATGAAGATGGATGAATGAGTTTCCATTGATACATGATGCATAGTTGATATATATGATGTTGTGGTGAATTGATGCAAAGATGAATCATTATTGTCTTATCATGGTTCATAAGGTGTACAAATGGATTAAATCCAAAGTGGTCCCCTTATGGTGAAAGCCCTCACGAGAAGACGCTTTACGGATTGAGTTATCCTAGAAGAACGGTTGGAGGACCCATGCTTGCATGTGGATTAATTAGATGAAGATCAATGAAGTTGTTGGTGAAAATATACTAGATGGATAGTGCTTGACATGCCATTTCCGGTGGTATGTGGAATGTCACATAAATCCTCACGGTTTGAGAGTTATGGCCTTATGAAGTTGGAGGACCCCCATATGAAGGCTTGAAGCCCCCAAGGTCAAAGGAGTAAAAGTGCTTGAAAAGAAGAAATCATTATTTAAATGATAAATTAAAGTGACAAAATCAAGAAAGATTATTTAAATGATAAAATGAAGTGACAAGATCAAGGAGTATTTAAATGATAAAGTATTGGAGAAATTTCTATTTATGGAAAGTGGTTAACCCTAAAATAAGGAAAATAGGTTAAGTGACCTAGAAATGGGTTAAGTAACCTAAAAATGGGTTAAGTAACCTAGAAGATGAAAGTATAAATAAGAAGCTAGGATCTCTTGTAAAATGTACATTTTGTGTGAATCCTTTTTTGTGGATCAATGGAGAGCTTCTTATGAGAGCATCCTATTGGTGTGAATCTCTTGAGCATGATTGAAGATCTATTCTTAGGAAGAGAGCGAGAGGAGGATCTCATGGACACATCAAAGTTCGGCAATGTCAGAGATCTTGACAACAAAAGTCTCGGATTCACAGAAAACCCTAATTTCAGATGTCCACGTGGGCTGTCTGTGTATAGGGTGCGTGTACACGCAGGCTGAATGTGTACAGGGAGCGTGGAGTGGATAAAATCATGGAGATTTTTGTTTGAGCTGGTGCCAAGCTCTTGGATGATGAGACAGGTTCTAGATCTGCATTCTATGGCTTCAGATCTATCACCGAGACACTGGTATGGTTACATTATTGTCTTGATGGATACTATTGTTTGATATGTTATTAATGCTTAGGGAATTCTTGGTATGGCTTCGATGATATGGTTCATTTTGGTTGATTTGGTTGATGGAGTGAGAAACACTCTTGTGATTCAGTAGTGATATGATTGCTATGGTATACTAGTTATTTATACATGATTGAGATAGCATTCATATTGATTTGTTGTGGAGCATGAGCAAGCTATTGGAGAGCTTGGATGTGTTGTGACTGGTTGTGGGTCAGTTTGGATAGTGGAAGATAGAAGAGCATTGGATGAAGTGATTGCAGATTGCAGAGGATTTGAGCATGTGAAGAAAAGAAAAACCCTAGTTGCTCAGAAGCATACGCTTGTTGCATTATACACTGGCTGCATTCACACGCGAGCTGTAGTAAGCCAGGGCGCATGCACACGTGGGCTGCACTACTGATAGGTCGCGTACCTGTTGACAGATTGACATCTGTTGAGGATTGTTGCCTCATCTCAGTTGATGCTGAGGGTGTAAGCTGAGTCTTTCATTATAGAGCAGGTGCTCTTATAGAGTTGTACTCTATTCAGTTGTTGCTGATAAACCCCAAGGATTGTAGTCCGTAATAAAAAGAAAATTGTACATACATCTTGTGTTCTTTGTCTTCATTGTGGTGATGACTTGTTGATGATATATTGCTGATATATGTTGCTGATATGTGCTCACATCTAACTGGTTATAGATGACAACAATGGGTTATGAATAAATGTTGAATGCTAATTTATGAGTTTTTGTGCAAGAGGGAAGTTTTGGGAAAAAGATCCCCACACTCATTCACCCCCCCCCTCTAAGTGTGGTAGGTGTGTCCAACAATATGCTCATTCATGTTTTTCTTTCTTGTTTTAAGTAATAATTCCGATATCTATTTTTTGTCAAAAATTCCATATATAGGCCACCTGACACCTCCAAAGAAACCAAGGCTAGAATGGAAAAGCACGGGCATCATAAACTAGGCCAGGGTGGCTATGGAAAACTAAAAGCCCGAATCCTAAGAATTAAATGATTAACTGTGGTTAATATTTATTTAACCATAGCGAACAACTATCTATTTTTGTTATTGGTAATTTTAATGGTGTTATTCATTGCAGTTAAATATGTTTGACACTGCTGCCATTGAGGAGGACCTAAATCTTGGTTACAAGCACGATTTTAAAAGTGTGATTGAATATAGGAAAAGCTTGGGGCAGACTCCAATCTCCCCAACCACGCAGGTAAATAAAATGAATAAGGAAACCGCAGTAGCATGCTTGTAAAGTCTCTTCATATTTTATTATATCACCCTTAACTAAGTATTTATGTTTGTTTTCAAGCA
Source organism: Picea sitchensis (assembly GCA_010110895.2). Lineage (NCBI taxonomy): Eukaryota > Viridiplantae > Streptophyta > Pinopsida > Pinales > Pinaceae > Picea > Picea sitchensis. Next base: position 304,876 of record SNQJ01S0005454.1, on the reverse strand, counting down.
ACAGTGCCGCCACAATAGTGAATCTAGCGGTATTCAACAAACACCATGTCATACAAGGGTGCACATGTCCAATGATAGTGGGGAGCAGATTACCCATTCCGGTATGTATGCTTCAGAATTAGAAATATTTACTGTGATTGTAGATATTTATTTCCTGACTTATACTTATATGTTATCTTCTCAAAATTAAAGAGCATGTAGCTCAGGAGGGTGAAATCCGAGAGGAACCAAGTGGACAATAAATTAACTCACCAACCATCACAACTACACAGATAGGTAAAGAGAAATAGTGTAATGTTAATCAAAATAATGAATTAGTTATTTCAATTATATTTCAACATATCGATATGATCATTTTTGTTGTTGCAGTTCACGACCCTGCACACATGCCTCGACACCCTTCTCAGCGATGTACCAGAAGTATGGTACATGAGCACATGGAAACACAAACAATAGAAGGACAAAGCGCAAGAAATACAATGTCAAAGGATGATTATGATACCCCAATTGTCAATTTTATTAATGTAAAAAAAACATAAATCAAAGAAAAATTAGATGTATAAATTCATGACTAGTATTTGGATGTTCATATGTTCATATGTTTATATGTTCATATGTTTTGATGACTATCCTAGTTATGCATGAATTTCTATATGTTTTCTATATAAACAAAATCATTTGTTGGGTATGGGGAATTGAGAGCGATGTGAGGGGGGGGAGGGGCCATATGAGATTCCACCTTCACGTGGTTGGCCCTGTTTAGTAGAGAATAAAATATTCTCGAAACAAAGAGAATATCATTAAGGTATGCAACCACTTAAGTTTTTTCTAGAGTATTTTACATAAATAAATGCCTGTTTATTTGCTTATATATTATTTACTCATATAAAGAATTCGTCTTTTATGATTCATGCAGGTCTTGGTGATGGAAATGCATCTCGTGGACAACTCTTATCAAGTTGTATGGGATAATGGATCTGGCGAAAGGACAATGATAAGGTAAGGGTTTTGACGTGTTTTTTAAAGTAGGATTTATACTAGTAAAAGTTCACAATCCTCTAGAAAGGATAGAATTGCATTTTTGGTAGACAAGCATCAATTTGTTTAACAAAGTATGAATCATAGACCATGGGAAAAAAACTTTTTTTGTATTCTTACATTGACCATCACAACTATAACAGATTTTTAGTACAAAATCTTAACCACACACACACACACACACACACACACACACACACACACACACACACACACACACATGAACCCTAAGTAAACAAATGAGAGAAGAGAAAGGGAGAATATGTACTGATAGAAGTGAATGAAGATAATAATATGAATAATGGAGTGGAGAGTGCACTCTATTCTAGTTGAATGATACTTGCATCCAACATGTCTCATTGTAATGTATGTTGTGATAGTTGTTTCTTCTCACTATAATGTATGTTTCTATGTCCATCATGGGATTCCTAGAGCACCACCTATCATTCATGATCCAACACATAGTAGTCTAGAATCCCATCCATTGCTAATGTGTGCAAGTAACATATGATTAACTAATAATTTGTAACCTTAATTATGAGATATCAATCTTTACTATCACCATATTCTTCTAGTGCATGTAGATTTATATTTGAAGTTGGAAATATTAGTGAAGAATTCAAGAACTACTTCCATGCAAAAGATATCCACATTCAACACTTTTTGAGCTATCCCAACATTGTTCTCATTGTGGATTTTCGAGAGGTGATTAGGTTCCACATTTTATTTACCTAGTTTAACCACCACTTCAAAATCAAACTCCTAAAATAGTAGAAAACATCAATAGAATTAACCTTCCAACATTGTATTATTAACCAAATACTTTATTGCTAAATTATCATTGAACAACTTGAAGGACTCATCCAGAAGATAATACTTGAAATTTTGTAGCATACACGCCATCACCAGGACTTTTCTTTTCATGGTTGTGTAATTACAATTTTTTTCTAGAAAATTACCTTGGGTGGTGTAGCATGTGTTCCCCTAGCTATGCCAACATGTTCCCAATGCAATGGTAGTGGAATCCACATGGACATGGAAATTTTTTGACCAATTAGGAAAAACGAGAATTGGAGCCATAACCATCCACCGTTTTAACTTGGAAAAACCCTTTTCACATTCTACAATACATACAAATGGGACACCTTTTCATAGTAGTTCCCCCTTCTACGTTATTAGTTGATCATTCCCCATGATAAATATATGGTAATACCCTGCATGACCATAACACAGGGACATTCTCTAGTGCATACATATTCTAAAATTACTATGATATTCATTAGTTTGACTAAACATACTTCCTTGTAGATAATATGATCCAAGATGATGTTGAATGGGGTGTAGAAAATGAAATTCTTAATATTTAGGTACAACTAGATCAATCAACGTCTTTCCATCACCAACATTACTTTAGCCATGTGACCCTTTAGCAAGATATACATTGCCAATAATTGAATATATAGCTCAAGGAAATTATGGATATACTCATTGAACATAACAAACATGATTCTAGAGAACATAATTGGTGCATTACTTGGGCCAAAGGGCATGAGATTGTATGCATACAATCACCATTCCATAGAAAAAATGGTGTTCATCTTATCCTCCTTGATGATTCAGATTTTATGATAACCAAATAATCCTACTATGAAGGTGTAAGGTTCATTCCTTGCCACTTTCTTGGTAATCTCGTGACTAAAACGTGTATGAAAGGGATCATGTATGTATGCCTGACTCAATCTAAAAAATTCCACAGAAAAATTTATTCCACCTTTTTCACACCCTAGATGACTATTAGACTAATTGAATCTTATTGTTCCACTGAAAATATCTAACCAATAGTTAGCATATCACATATCTCTTGTTTAGCATACTCCTTATAATGTGAATGCATCCTATATAGTCACTTCTTGGTAGATTAGGTGTCAGGCTTCAATTCTATATTCATCTCCCAATGTTCTCCTCTCACTCTTTTCATCTCAAATATGCTACATGGGAATAGGTGAGTGTACTCTCAAATAAAATATACAATCTCTACAATGATGTTTTCATACGAATAGTCCCCAATAATAGCCAACTTAGACACATCCTCAATACTGAAATCAACTATTTGTCTTCAATATCCCATGATAGTGAACTAGATAGTTGGTATTCTTGGCTTATGTGACTACATGGTGCACCTCTATTTATTCAAACCACGGAGAATGAAATTCTTTTGTGATATCATCCTCTACAGAATCTATGGTCAAACATTGTGGTAGTCCCATTAGTGAAAAACATTGAATGCGTTTTATATACCCACTAATCAACATATCTTCCTCACAAAGTTGAAAGTGTCATAGAACTTAAATTGTAGTTATGGTCAGTAGGTCATGTATCAATGCATTTTTCTTCTATAGGTACCCATTCGTCAACAATGACTCTAAGGTGGGAACACATTTATGCACCCACTACTAAATAGAAATTCCCTATGTATACTAGTGATTTTCACAATGCTCCACTAGATAAGAAGTACCATTGAATTGTAGGGACTATTTGGAAAAGATTGATTCCAAGGTTTCATAGGTCAACACAAACCTTATGTCTAGTAGGTTCCTAGTCCTACTATATCTTCTCGTGAGTCCAAAGTTCATAATGAAATTCCCACAATCATTCACAGATATATACTAAAGTGAAATCCAATGTTTATACTCTCTATTCAAGCATGATGTGTTAAGTTATGTGTTCCATAAACTTTGTGGCATCCATTTATGTCAATGAACTCAAAGTAAGCATAAATATTCACACAATCAAGATAAAATTCCATCTATGCCAATTTGACAATGGGGAAAATGTGTGATTGGTTCACCAACTACCACTAGATCGATAAGTGGACACAATTTGGTCGTCCCACGAGTTCCCATGATTACTTCAGTAGGATGTTAACATCCAACCCGAAGTTGAGCATAACTTCTCACACTTCATATCATTGAATCAATGCATTTAAGATAAATTATTTTCCATACCTTGTTCACTGGACATGGTTTAAGGGCCTATCTTGTGCCTCTATTGGTGACTCTAAAATTGGACCAAGGACCTCCCTTAACTTTGTTGTGGATTTCTCATTGTCTATTATCTATAGAAAACTTTTCAAAAATTCTTTGACTTCATCTTCCACTATATATACTAGTAGAATCATGCATTGGCTTAGTGGCCAAATTATGGAAGGTTTTCTATTTTTTGCATTCATAGTAACTATGTTTCTAGCATGAATAGCTTCCTGCATCACCTTAATTACATATTTAAAGTAAAATTTCTTTCATAGTACATCAAACCTTGGTGCTCACTATAAATCTTGATATATGGGTCCTTGATTTTCATCTCTCATGTTTGTGCTAGAATTGGCTCCAAACTAGGTGACGATATTGATCCCAATGTAGGCACAACCATTTTCACCATGGATATAAATCTCACAATTCACCATATTATCACTATCCTATCTCATGTATTATTATTATCCGGTGATTCAGAAACAACACAAGATATAGAGTTCCTAGCTATTGCACCACTAAAGATGCTCCCAAAGATACACTCATTGATTTGGATAATACTATGGATAAATTTTGGTTACTTCCAACTATAACACTCCAACTATTCAAAGTCATAGTAGCATGGGTGTGTTTATTGATAACCACACAAACATAGGTTCTAAGCACAACAATGTTCAGTGGATTCTAATAAAAACAAATGAGCATAGAGAGTAGGAAATATGATGGACTGACAACATTTCCATTCCATTCTACCTCCTCCTCAATGGAATGCTTATCCATAGGTTTAGAATACTTGAATATAATGTACTCAATCACATATTCTTCTTAACTCTATGTTTTTGTAGCTAATTCTAGGTTAGTAGTATTGACTAGTGCCTCTATGCATGTAGTCCAAGTATCCACATCCCTTATTTCATCACTTTTTTTCCATATCAAATCCTCAAATGTTACCTCCATCTCCATTAACTCAATTTTTTGCATCAATAAAATTCCTTGATCATCCTCTATTATGTAGTTCACCAAAGCTCCTTTCTACACTTCTCTCATCCTTTTCAACATTCCACACTCTCGATGCGTCTCAAGACTATGCCTTCTTATTAGGGATTCTTGATTCACTCTTGATTGGTGAAGACACTTTCTCTTTCTCTTTGATACCATATTTTTCTAATCTATGTGAAATTTTAATGTCGTGTTTGTTGTTCAATTTAAACATTCTTTGTATCCACCATTGCCAATATTTCAAGCAACTTGAGCTTCCAAATCCTCCATCAAGTCCTTTCACCTCCCATGTTGGGGTTACACTTCCATCTAAATGAGGCTTGGGAGAATACCTTGTTCCACCATTACCATCTTCAACTGCACATGAATTTACTCAATCGATCTTATGTGTGGTCCTTGCTTGAAATATTCTGGTGCTTTGGTCAAAGATTGATCACATTCCACCATGAATTCCAAATCATAACATTCAATGAAGACTTTTAACCAAAATTGAATCACTTGGGGTCAAATTATGGTAATACAATGAGATATTTAACAAATTATTACCAATCCACCCAATTCTTAGCTATGAAAAAAATTATAATATTTCTTCTCTACAAATATTTATAACTATTCATGTAAATTTGCTTGAAAATTTGCCCAAAAAGTCTCATGTAAACACACAAACAAGTGCTTCTCATGTAGATTTTATTTTTTAAAAACCTACAAGAGGCATGGAAATAGAGACAAAAGTTCGTCGCAAGCCATTGATGAGTTTTTACTCTGCCAATAGTTTTCGTCGCTATTGCCACAATTTTTTGTCACACCTTTCCATGCTTTTTCGTCGCACATATGGCATCTGCGTTGTAAGTTGTTGGTGAGTTTTTACTCTGCCAAGAGTTTTTGTCACTATTTCCATGATTTTTCATCGCACCTTTGCACGCTTTTTCGTCGCATGTATGACATCTGCGTCCTAAGCTATTGGTGAGTTTTTTTACTTTGGCACGCTTTTTTGACCTTATTGAAACGATGTTTCGTCGTTATTGCCACACTTTTTAAGGTAAATCTATCTTGAGGATTATGACACGTGGCGGACTTATGTCGTCGTTGTTTCCATGAATACCTAGTTTTTGGATATAGCGACGAAAAAAGTTCCACGAAAAATAGTCTTTTCTTTCGTGGAAAGTGCGATGGATATGTGTGGAAATAGTAACAAAAATACATGGAAAATTTGGTCATATGTATTAGTGTCATATTCTTCTTTTCTACTTTGCATTGCATTGGCTTGCAGAGTAATTCAATTTTTCTTTCTATTGTGAATTCAAATTTTTCATAGAACTCGAAGTGGAAGTGGGATGCTGATGAGTTTATAGCGATTGTGACCGTTTTAAAGGGAGAGTATATAAGACAATCTCTCACACAACATGTTCTCACTTTCATTTCATCATCTTCTTTTCTACTTCGCATTGCATTGGCTTGACTTGATTCTTGTCCATTTCTGTTTGCTCTGTTGCATGGCCATGCATTTTGGGATTTACAGTTCTTTATTTTCGTTTTGATTGTAATTGATGCTTTTATCTTCTTCTTTTCTTGGGCATGTTTGCACTGTTTGACCTTATGTAGAGCAGAAGAAGAATCGCTAGAGATGATATCCATTGGAGTAAAGAAGCAGGTATGCGTTTGTTTTTCATCATATATACTTTTTACTAATAAATTTGTACAATAAAAAGCCTCCTGGTAGATAATGACTATGAATAGAACCCAAACTGTTCAACAATTTTATTCATTATTTCTAATTCACAGTGAAGCCATGGAAAATCGCAAGGGATTTCACCTAGAGATAATGCTTTTATTTTCTTTGGCAGTTCTTGTTTAATTTTTTTTACCTGTTTAATCATTTTGCAACAGGTGAAGAGAAGGGTTCGCCATGGAGGGAGAGTATGAGACGAGAATATTAGGTTTTTGAATCACTTGTTTCTATATCTGTTTATGCATCTCAATTAGCCACAAATGCTCTCTATCAAATCTTTCATTGTAAGGAGTTGTTTAAACGGTTTGCAGTGAATTTGAGGAGATGAGACGATGTGAAGGACAAGAATAGGAACGTGCGAAGGGGAGTTTGTACACCTTTTTGAATCATTCATTGTATTAGGTAAGTACCGATTCTACTTTCTCAATCCGCCGTAGACGCTTTCTATGTCAAATGTTTCTAAGGCGTAGTGTTTAAATTGTTTGCAGTGAATTTGGGGAGATGAGATGATGTGCATAACAATAATTTAGGTAAGGTAAGTACCAATTACACCTGCCTTTTTCTTATTTTGGGTTATCCTTTTCCCTCTGGTTCGGGATTTTTGATTGGGGCATTTCAACCTTTTTTTTTTTTTTTTTTGCAAATCCACAAATTCCATTTAAGCGAGCCATGGTGCCATGTCATGAGACAAAACCATGCTGGTGTTGTTTACACCGCCTTTCTCCTAAATCTTTGATCTTTGTTACTCTATTTCTGGATCATTTCTTGTCAAATTAGTTTCATACAATGAATATTGGGTTATGTTCTTAAAGCTTCATTTTCATAAGCCTTTGATCTTTATTAAGTCTATTTGTGAAGTATTACTTGTTAATTTTTTTTTAATTAAAAATAGCATTTATAATTAGGATTATATGACAATGTTCAGACGCAAAACGCCTTGATTAAATCTCGAAAAAATGTGAAGATTATTATTCAGACGAAAAACCCTAGGACAAATCTCAAAAACACACTCATAAGGGGCTATAGTGTAGAACCTGATCTCTGAGTACTAAGACTCAAGAGGAACAGACAGGGGTTGTGCTAAATTAAACTCCTGATTATCGCATGCGCATACATAAAACTCTATTGTGGTCCAACAAAAACAAAATGTTTATGTGGCTCGATAACTTCCAGCATTAGTTCCTAGGAGGGGTTAGTGTAGGTGATTGGACTAGAACCACTCCCTTCTCATAGAACTGTACTTGATACTTCTGCATCATACGGCTCCGTCCAACACCTACAGGTGTTAAATCTGGAACAACACCTATATGTATGAAATCTGGAACAACCCCAATTTAAGAATAAATATCCAACTCAAGCGATACATTTTTTAGCGGGGATCTTTAACAAGCATCAATCACTATAGTTGATCCAGGTGATGGACCAATTGCTTAGCCACCAACGTATGATCCAGTTGATTGAGTGGAAGTAGAATTTGAGTAAGCAACATAGAGAGGGCTATAAGCTCTTGAGGGGGGGGGGGG
>SNQJ01S0005454.1:272562-296476 GCA_010110895.2 Picea sitchensis | reverse complement strand
GGGGGGGGGGGAGAGTGGTGAAGCAGAAAGAGAAGGGGTGGGAAAAGTGAGAACTGAAAGGAACATAGTTACCAACTTAATGAGAACTGTGACCTCAAAACGAGAACTTTGGCCAAAAATACTCATCTTTTTGCATAAAAAACATCAAAATCAACCCCCAAATCAAAAAGTGGTGCTACCGGTAGCACCAGTTTTTAAAACAGGGTCAAAATTAAAACATTTTTCAAACATGGCCTTCAAAACTTAGACAATAGCTCAGAAAAACCTTCAAATCAACACCTAAAAACAAATAAGATGTTTTTGATTTTTTTTTTTCTTTTCAAAACATTAAATTTTGAGATCATTTGAAATCATATTTTTATCACTTGGTACCATTAAAACCAAAACCTCAAAATCAACCATCAAATTGAAAAGTACTGCTACCGGTAGCACCCATTCTAAAATTGGAGTATGAAAATGACACATTTTTATAATGTGGTAAAATAACTCATCATTACTGGAAACAAAATCATAAAAACAACCCTTAAATGTTTACTTTTTAAATGTTATTATCATGCAAAGCACAAGGTAATACATAATGCCATGAAAATATCACAATATACTTTAAAAATTCAACATCACTTTTTAATAATTTTTTACTTTTAATAATAAAAAAGTAAATACAAGTTACATTGAATGAAACATAAATAATTTCTTAAAAGTATTGTTATATTGACCATATTCAAAACATATGAGCTAAGAATTTTTATTATATTATCCATAATAAAAAAAAATATCATTCATAAAACATAAAAAAGATTCATAACTTCATGTAAGATCATATGTAAGTTCAATGCTCTTTTTTAGTTACCATACAAACATCATATGGATAAAAAATTCGTAAAAGGTTCCATACACTTATTCAGATTGACTCATGGTTTTTGAAATACCATCAGAGTCTACATTGTTTTCAGATGAATGTTTTGATGAAGATGTATATGATCCATACTCTTTTCTATTGTCGATGAATGCACCATCTGAGTCTACATGCATGCCCAACATTTCATATGTCAAATGCCTTTTAGATCTATGACTAGGTTCAACAGACTCCCATATTGCATTTATTTCTTGTGGCAACAAACTTTTGATAATATCGGTTGTCTTGGAGCGAAGAGTTCCTCTCTTTGTCAAATTGAAGTCATAAACAAGTATGCCAACATCATCTAATTTTAAGAGGTCAGTGTGACGACGAGTTGTATTTTGACCGTTTCTTTTTCTCTTTCTATTGACATGTTTTTCAACCACCATCTCTGGCTTGTACATACCATTGAATGGGTGTGTACTTGTTGCATACCAATGCACTTCAATTGCAATAACATCATCATTTTCTTTCTCAATCTTTATAACCTTTCCTATCCATAATGGATAACCATGAGGATCTTCAGTCGCTAAAACTGCAATCATGCTACCCTCCTTAATATCTTGTACTGAACCCTTGTAAAGCTCTTCCATGGCTTCACATTTTGCACATGACCTTCATGAACTGATATACATTTATCTTTCCTCTGCTTGTGTAAACTCAATAGCACCTTGAGATTCTTGAACTTCAACAATGTTTGTTTCTTCAGATTCGTTTGGCATATTTTGTGGCCAATGAAATGGAGTCCTCAACATTGTATATTCATTTGTTGAGCTTGAAATTATGTCACTTTGACTATTGAAAAAAGACTCCCACCAAACATAATCAACAACATCAAAGTACTCATATGTATCCTTAATGGAATTTTTAATTTCTTCCAGGCATTCAGAATAATCTACATCTCTATTACGCCTTCGTGCATTATGGATTTCAGCAACTGATTGAAAAAATAATAAATTTGATGCAAAAATTGGACGATCTGGAATGAACTTAAAAAATGATAAACCTGATGAAGGCCCCCATTCTATAGTAGTTGAATATTGCTTTCCCCATATAAGTGTTTTCCCATCAATTTTTTTGAAACAAAATTGATGTTGGAAGTAATGTCATGAAGTTGCTTAATACATTTTTCTTCATGATGTGATCCCTGAATAAATCTTCACATGTCAACAATTTCTTCTAATATATGTAAAACAGGCTCTGGAATGTATGATTTCTTGATACATTCAATCAATGATGGTAGACTTCCAACATTTTTCCTCTTCAATGTTACTGAAAAATGACTGAACATTTGATTAATATGATCATGAGTGTGTCCAACAAGAAGGAAACCAACTTTCACCTTTTGAAATATTCCCATTTCAACAAGCATGCTTAGATATCCAAACACAATTTGATTTTTATTTTCACGACTAGTGTTGTCCAACTGTAGATAGAGAACTTGAGGAAGATTTCCAAACCAGTGAGTGAGCACATGATGAATTTGGTGATGGTCATATTTTCATCATTATGAATATTTGGAGTTGTGAAGTAAACTCTTGGACACATTTTTCCATTGAAAACCATACAACCAACCAAGTGAAACTGAATAAAATTCTCTTCCTGTAAATTTCTGGGTGTACAGAAAAAATGTGGTAGAAGTGTTTTCTTCTGGTCCATGCCATCAATTATCATACCTAAATATTTGTTTGGATCATCATAACACTTCTTCTGATGTTTGTACAACTTTTGTCTTTCACTTGATTGTTGATTCCAATGTTCTTGAAGTGCTTTGATTATGGAATTTGCACATGACATAAAATGGAAATATTGATCGTATGTTTTCATAGTTGATAACTATTCAATTTAAAAAAAAACAAAATAGTAAATACATACCTCTTTCTGCGTCTTCAGATTTATCTCTTCTTGATTTAAGAGTAGCACATATACTACAAATTCCCATCCTTGATTTCTTAGGAATACGGACATTGTTGAATTGTTTATTTCATATTCTTGTAAAATATGCATGTGTAATAAAATTACCTTTTCCTTAAACACCTTTAGCATATCCTTTGTGCAAGTTGTAGATTTCCCTTCTTAAAAAATTATCTGGAATGTATTGTGTCGCTATCTGGCATACACTCTCCATGTTTGGAAAAGAAATCACGCATCCATGACAATGTAGTGTTTGTGAATGACCCACTCTCTCGTCCATGATGTACCTTTGAATAAAATGATGGATATTTTTCCAACCTTGTCTGCATTCTTGATAAACAAAGATTACCAATTGAGTGAATTATTTTGAAAGCCTTTCTGCAAAGTAAAATATTCCCAATGCGATAATCATATCCTGTATTGGTGGATATCATGCACCCCATCAAATGCAAATTTTGCATGCTATTATTCATTGACAAATATGTCTTCCTTTTATTCATGGCATACATATAGTGCATGCTTTTCAAACAATTCTTTTGACAACATTCACTTGAAATCAATTCTTTTATGGAAATTGATTTAGTGAGAAATTCTTTCCTAGACCTTGTATAACTAGAATGATTTGGATCGATATAAAAAGGTATAATCTTGGTCCTAGACACAATGTTTCTTTGCAATGTCTCCACTATTTCATCATCCTCACTAGAAGGATTTTCCTTATCACCACAAGGAGTATCAAGCAAAGCATTGTCAGGAGACTGAACTAGAGAATGTCAATCACCTTCATTTGTTGCAATTGAATGTTTGAGAACATCATCATTTGGAGGAAAATAATCATCAACATTGTGTCCACTATTGACACAATCATCTTCATTTCTTTCAAAATCCCCACTTGAGTGAAAATTTTCACCATTTTGCTTAGTGCCTTAAAAACCTTCATCAGTATCTTGAAAATCCTCACTTGGAGGAAAATCAACATCAACATTGTTTCTTTTTAATTTATCACTTGGGAAAGAGTGACCACCAATGGCGTAATCATCTTCAGTACTTTCAAAATCCCCACTTGAGGGAATTTATTCATCATTTTCATTGGTGCCTTGGAAATATTCATCGGTACGTTCAAACTCCTCACTTGGAGGAAAATTTTCATCCCAATCATTTAAACGTTGATCATAGTCTCCACTTTGACCTACATTTTGATTATTTTCATTACTATTAAACTGCTGACTAGATTTATCACCATCATATTCCTCCTCGTCATCATCGGTGCCTTCAAAGTCCTCTGATTTAGGACTTTCATGAGGAACACGTTGAATAAAATTGCTTGCACCATGATCAAAATTATGAATAGCTGAAAAATACGACGCCTCATTTGCATTACAAACATTGCTATGGCTTTTCCTAGTCCCAACATAAGAGGTATGCTAATAATTTACTGATGTCTCATAAATAAAATTTTCTTTTTCTAATGAAGCCATCCCTTCTCTCTGATAACATAGAATGATAGAAATTCTTACCCTCCCTATGACATTATTATAACATGCATAATGATATTTTCCCTCTAAATGCACCCCCCCCCCATCAAAATTATGACTAACTGGAAAATATGAATTCTCATTTGCATTACAAACATTGTTATGGCATTTCCTAGTCCCAACATAAGAGGTATGCTAATAATTTACTGATGTCTCATAAATAAAATTTTCTTTTTCTAATGAAGCCATCCCTTCTCTCTCTGAGAACATAGAATGATAGAAATTCTTACCCTCCCTATGACATTATTATTATAACATGCATAATGATATTTTCCCTCTAAATGCACTCTCAAAAAAAAAAAAAATTATAATTCCTAAAATTCCAAAATATTCTAAAATTTCACCCACCCAAAATATTCCCTCCAAAATTTCCCCCTCAATTTTTCCCTCCAAATTTTCTCCCTCAAATTTTTCCCTCCAAATTTCCCCCCCAATTTTTTTTCGCTTATTTTCCCTTAAAAATAAAAAAAACAAATTTTACTCTTTTATTTTGTTATTTACATGTTAAATACAATATTTATCATGTTTATTTATTTATCCCACTTTTATTAAACATATTGATGATCCATATAATTTTAGGTATATATGTAGACAATATACCTAATTTTTATTTATCCCACATTCGTTATACTAACAATAATTTATATCATCTATGTTATATATACATAGTCGTGTTTTATCTTTTTATATTGTGTTATATCTTGGGAAGTATTTGTTTTAGGATTTGGAGCAAGCTAAAACATCGAGAAGACATCCGAGGAGAATCTAGTAAGCAAAGAGGAGAATTTAACATTTCAGAGGTTAGTTTTTTGTTAAATTCTTACATGTTTTCTACTTTTTTTTCTAAAAAATACCCAATTTTTTAAAACATTTGAGACTTTTTTCAGATTTTTTGAAAAAAAAATGCAAAAAAAGTGAGATTTAGATATAATTTTTAAATATATATATATATATATATATTTTTTTATTATTATTTTTATTTAAATTTTATTAGTTTTGTGCTCGGGCTTGGTCGTGGGGGTTGGGGCAATGCCGTACATATAACATATATGTTATATGTTATACAAGCATCACCCTAGCCCCCAAGACCAAGCACTAGGCACGTGGGGGGGCTAGGGCGACGCCCGACATCGCCCTAGCCTGGCCAGCCCTGTGGCCAAGCCGTGGGAGTGCCCACGGCTTGGCCAGACAGATGCCCCCTCGCGGCCAAGTCACAGCCCATTGCAATATGTATAACATATTACATTGTAATATATTATAACATATTACATTATAATATGTTATAACACATTACAATGTAATATGTAATTGCATATTACAATGTAAAATGTAATTACATATTACAATGTTATAACGCACAATTAAGCCCAATAATTATATAGATTGAATTTTTTTACATATGGGTTAAAAAAAATTAATCTTTTTATTTATTTATTTTAAATTAGTTTTTATAATCAATGTTGTGTTTTTTAGTTTATTATAATGTGAAAGGCCTACTTTTTTTTTTATTATTATCTTAATATAGGAAAATGTCAGGAAATAGATTATCTATGAATATATCTGGATCACGACTTGCAATAATGGCATCAAAAAATGCATCTAGAATTTCCATCAATGTTAGGCAACAAAATGATAGCTTAACACCTGAGTTATCAAAGGCAATGAAGAATGTTAGAGAGTGGAAATCTGTGAAAGGTGAAAACAAACAAGAATATTCTTGGTTTGTTAAAGGCAAGCAAAGAAACAATGGAGATCATATATATTTGTATTGTGCCGAATCATAACATGTGCAAGGAAATTATCATGCACTTGGCTTGTTATGAGATATATGTGTGGTGCCAACCACAGATATTGTTTATGCACTTGTCAAACAAGGGAGAACTTATATCAAGTTTAGATATTGTTTCAAATTGAACAATTATAACAAGAATGGATGTTTTTCAGAATTATGTGCATCCATCGTTGATGTTAAGTTTCAAAAGCAATGTTGTATGGAAATAGGATTCCCACTTGATGATGAAAATACAAAAGAAAAATATCGCAAAGGAAGTGATATATTTAGAGTTGTGGATAATTATTTTCAATTGGGATTTAGAACTGGATAGGTATGAGATTTGATAGATGAGATCTTCACCCTATGGGAAAATGTTATTATAAAAAATCAGAGAGTTAAGAAGGCTAAACCATTGATATGTGGCACAAGTAAGACATGTCCTAACATAACAAATCTTCCTGATGATATGAATATAACACCTTGGAGATCAATACAAGGAGTGAAGGATGATAAACTTATCATAACTATATTATCATGTGTTAGGTTGAGATAATTGTCAATGGAAGAAATGTGTGATGAATTTAAAAAGTAAGTCTGTTGAGTTATTTTTATTTATGTTAGGACAAGATAATTATTTTTTTCAGTTTAATATGAGTTTAACATTATTTTTGTTTTATTTAGTCACAAGGTGTATATGAAAATACAAGAGGAAATGGTCAAGATGTTGAATGAAGAAAGTTGGGATGATGTTAAACTCAACTATCCAGATTCAAGTTCTTCAACAGTATTGAAACAATTTTTTGCTGCATTAAAAAAGGTATGTTGATTTATTGCATTCATATTATTCGTTTGTAAGTTAATTTATTTATATTTTAATAGTTATAGATATATAACTACATGTTTGTTTGTTTCATTAAAGATGCCAAATAAGAATGTAGATGGAGTACTTGAAACTTTCAAAAGTTTTATTCAAAAAGCCAAGTTTGAAAGAGAAAGAAGGAGACGTGTTCAAAATGTTCAACTTGATGACACCCTTGATCACTACATTTGGAATGGGCTCGACACTATTCAATATAAAGTGATATTAGGTGATTGTGAAAAACTTGCAAGTATTGTTCCTAAAAAAGAATACTCCCTAGTTATTGCGGATATCCCTCATGGTTATAATATCCCAAACATTGAATATGATATCGAGCCTTATACCTACCAAGATTTCAGTAAAGTGATTACGGGATTTACAGAAGTTACAACATCACCATTTTGGAGATTTCTAGTATTTCATTCAGACACACAACAAGGATTAGTACAATCAAACTTCAAGGAGAAAGAAAAGACAAGGATGCAGTTTATTTGGTAAGATATTGAAAGTGCATGTTTAGAAATTAAGATTATAAAACAATTTTAATAATTCACAAGTTAATTGAATTTTCACTTATTTATGTTACAGGCACAAGCCAAATATTCAGAGCTCCAAGAAAGAATCATTTAAACGTGATTTTGAGAGTATACATCTTGCAACCTGGACAAAAGATGATTCTTATAATTATATTCTTGTCAATGCAAATGATGGAGATACTCCTAGTAGTATATTGGTATACAACGCTGTGGTTAGAAAGCTAACATGTGAGGAAAAATATTTGAAAGGAGAGATGGTTAACATTTATCAAAAACCACAAGCATTAATTAATTATCTTATAGATAAATTTTCAAATGAAGGAGATTGGGTTTTGGATTTGTTCTCGGGTTTAGGTAAGAATTATGATATAATATTTACGAAATCATACTTCAATCTTAGATTTTTTTTAATTTGTCTTTTTACAGTATCTAACTTCATTATTTATTTTGTATTTGGTGATTAGGTACAACATTAGCGTGTTGCCTACAGAAAGGAAGGAATTGCATAACCATTGAAAATGACCCAATGCAGTGCAATTTTATTCAACAAAGAATTAATGTTATTCCAGCTCTTCCAGATGAAATGCAATAAGTTGGCTTGAGGAAAAGAGATTTTAGTGAATCAAAGGTGGCAAAATTGTCAAAGGAACCTCAAGTACCATTAGGAGGAATGATTGCAAAGGATCACTTTGGAGAACTTGCAGATATCAAAGAACCAATGGAAGAACAAAATGACACAATGGAAGCACAAAATGACGTTGAAGAAGATGATAATGTGTCTGTTGAGAATGATGAATTTGGTATATATGATATTTTTGATTAGTTTAAAGATGTCTTTGAAGACGATGCTCAATTTTTCAAAATTTTGATGAGTGATAACTATAATGATTTGACTTTCATATTTGAAAATAAGAATAAATATGTATCTATTTTTGTTTTGTGATGAATCTTTTTATTGTTTCTTTTTTCGTTTTATTTGTATGTGAATCACTATACATTGGAAAATTTTATTAAATGTTGTCATTTTTTTTTACTTCAAATGTATAAAAATATGAAAGAAAATGATAATTTTTTTTATAAAATTTAGTCTTTTTTTGTTCAATTATGTCCATAAAAATGTTTTATTTGTCATGTTATTTTAAGGAATATGTACCAAAATGTATAGGTTTTTTATGATATATGGCTATAAAATGTGTATTTTTTTCATAAATATTCAAAAGTAGTGTTATTTAACTACAATTTTATTTATTTATTGAAGTAAAGGTAAACAATGTGTTAAAAATGATGTTTTTTCACTATATTTAAAAAGTATGGAACAACAAATTAATTAAGGAGACAAAATTCTATGAAAAATCGTAACTTCAAAAAAGTAAATGGTAAAAAACATTTATTGAAAGAAGCATGAAAAAAAGACTAAAAACAGAGTTGAATTATATATAATACTTATTGAAAGAAGCATGAAAAAAGACTAAAAACAGAGTTGAATTATATATATATATATATATATATATATATATATATATATATATATATAGAGAGAGAGAGAGAGAGAGAGAGAGAGAGAGAGAGAGAGAGAGAGAGAGAGAGAGAATTGAAAATGGATGAAAAATGAGCATTTAAAAAAATAATGTGGAAACATTGTGGATCGAAAAATTGAAAATATCGAAATCACCTAAAAACGGAGAGGGGGCGCTACCGGTAGCACCATTTTTAAAAACGGGGTAAAAAATTGGACCCCCCCTAAAATGAGAACTCTAGAGAGTTCCCGTTAAGTTGGTAACTATGTTAAGGCATACCTTTCCAGCTAGATACTGACATGCAATTATCCGACGATGCATAAATATTTGTAGCCTTGCTCTCTCTTTGTTTGAGCAAGTGATTTCATCCCTCTCCCTATGGTCTTCACATTCCTCTCCCTGTTAAATATAAGTAGTTATAGTAAGGTGCTCAACTCTGCTCTGTTGTGCTGACCCAAAGTATAAGATCTAGGAAATGATTGATAAGTAAGAGATTTAAGGGATATATTCGTTTCCTTATATGCGTTCAAGAAAGTATCTGTGATTGGGACCCTGATCAAACAAATAAACTAATCCCCACGTTCTTCCTTTCTTTCTATATTTCTCTCTGCTTATACAACCAACCCTTACTATAAACCATACCCCAAACGACACTCATAGATGAGGGTTGAGGACTAGAGGGTTGCTCAAGTTAGGTTTTTGACTTCTCAATTGCCTCTACTACTGCAAGGTAAGGACCTACCTACTGGTTCTTATAGGTTTCTTCCCTCCTACAACATAATGCAAGATTAAATAATCCAGTGACTAAAGGTGTTACGTAAAATGCGTAAAGACATGCAATATATAACAATTTATAAATTGACAGAATCATATATGCTCAGGGAATTAGTAAATAGAAGTTTAATTTGGTGACTAAATATAAAGAAGTATCTTCTAAATTGCAAATCCACAAATTCCATTTAAGTGAGCCATGGTGCCATGGCATGAGACAAACAAGGGGGTGGTCCCATCTCCATATGTATTCGTGAATTCTACAAGTTAAAGGGGAGTTCTACATCAAGGGTCTTCTGCATTTTGATGAACAATTAGATTGTGCACTGGTCAAATGAAGTATACCTGCACATGAATTGACCTGTTTAAAAGATGTCATTTAATTTCAAAAAAGGGGCTCCAACATATTTTATAGGTGACATTATGTTATTAAACCACACCATGTTATAATCTTTTATTTCTTGAGCTAAGGGGCAACCCCTTTAGGTTATATCTAATTTTTATATGCAGAAATTTAGTAAGAAATTTCAGATCTATATGAAAAGGATAAGTCTAATAAAGATGATGTGTAATATACCCACCTCGGTATTTTCTAGAGTTTGAGGTAATTTTCCTGAGTTTAAGGACGAATTATCACTGTGGTATTTCTTCAAACAGTTTGTATACCAGCTATTGCAGGTGCAATTTTCTTATAGCTTTTACAATGAAGAGACCTCTTAACTGTTCATATGTAATTTCCCATAAAGACAATCACTGAATATGCTAATGTAAAGAAACAATAATAGAAATGGTTGTTGTTGTTTTATTTAGTATCCAAGAGGATCACACATAATTGTCCCAACATTTACATAAGCAAGTTCTAATGATAATCTTAGTTTATAACCTCAGTAAACCAATATAATAGGCTGTAATGATTAGAAAGAACCTGGATAAGAGATTGTCTCGACATACAATAGACACATTGTGGTAGAGGTTCAACCCCTCTAAGGAACACCTTCAGATATAGATAATTACTGCTGCAAATGGAGGGAGGAGCTGCCATAGAAGGCGCCTAGGATAAGTGTTGGTACTCGACCCAACCAAGGCATAAAATCCTTGTGATAAAAACAATGTTCCACAGCCTGGAAATAAGAAATAAGGCACTCAGATCTGAGGTATAAATCAACTTTCAAACAACAATAGTTTATCTCTGTATTTATGTCAAGAGATGCACCCATTTCAGAGATATGGGATCATCCAGGCCACACATACAAATCAACATTGATATAGCGATTTCCAACCTCAAATAACTCAACCAATGAAAGATATAAGTCGCCCAAGCAATGAAGAAATGCCCAACAATGTTAATACTCAGCCTTTGAAGCAACTCGACCTGTCTAGAAGTATCAAAACCAACAGTGAAGTAAACTCTCCCAACAATGCAATAATTTTCTCTTACAGAAGATGATTGCTAGCAAGAGGTACTTCATCTTATACTTTGTCCCTAGGCTAAATTGTGTGCCCAACATCTCAGAAATGCACCCCAACTAAAGAAAACTCAGCCTCTAAGGGAAAAACGATATCCACACTTCCAAACTCAACATCTCAAGACAGAAACACAATTTGAATGAAGCGCAATGAGAAATCTGCAATGACCTCTCCCTTAACTGATTAGGGTGTATAGTCACAACACCGAAACCAGTAGATGGACAAGGGTTTCCAAAAACCCTAGACTCTTTCCTCAAGAGCTCTAAAAAATCTATTTTCCAAATGAGTGAATGCAATAATGAGGGGCGCCTCCTCTTTTCCCCTCTTTTATTTGTCCATTGATTTATTTATCACTCACTTTACTTTTAGTTCTCTTTTAAAGTCACTTTATGCTTGCACACTTTATAATTTTTAAGTGACTTCATTTTCCTAAGACCCATGTCCCACTTTTTCCCTTTTTCACTTTATAAATTCATTTCGTAGGAAAACGTTGAGTTCCCTAGGTAAATTTTATGACTTAGCCTACGTGAACTATTTTAGGCTAGCAGAACCACTCCTTATGCTTCCTAGGCCAACGAGGACATTACGGTCCTCCCCGCCTCAGATTGTTTGTCCTAAAGAAACTGTAATCCAAGATGTTGCAATACCTTCTCTCCTTCGCAAGTAGCGTACTCGATAGGCATATTTTTCCATTTGATTAGGTACTCTTTGATGCTCCTGTTCCTTAATTTTTTCTCTTTGGTCTCCAACACCTCCTCCGGAATAAGAATCAAATGCCCCTCCTCATCCAATGGCGACAACTCTGTAGAGATGACAAGATGTTGTCCCACTGCCTTCTTGAGGCATGAAATATGAAAAAATTATGTATCTTACACCCCTATGGAAGCTCTAACTCATAAGATACCTCCCCGACTTGCCTCAAAATCCTGTAGGGACCATAGAATTTTGGCTTCAATTTCTCTGCCCCCTTCATTTTCAAGGGTGATTGCCTGTATGGCTGCAAGCGGAGCTATACCAAGTCTCCCACCTCAAAACTGCGCTCCACTCTATGCTTGTCAGCATACATCTTCTCCTAATTCTGTGCCATTTGCAGGTTATCTTTGAGAGTTCGCAAGATGTTCTGACTCTCCTGAATCCAATCTTTGGCTTTGGGTGCACGACTGTCCCCAAATGCTCGATCCACAAAGGTGGTGGCGTCATAACCATACAAATATTTGAAAAGTGTCATCCTGATCGACATGTGATAAGTGGTGTTATAACAATGCTCACCCAAGTGCAACCATTTGATCTATGCCTTTTGTTTCCCCAATACATAATTTCTCAAACACCCCTTGAGCCATTTGTTCACAATTTCGGTTTTCCCATCGGTATGAGGGTGATAACTGGTACTAGGCATTCATTCTGACCCTGCAAGTTTGAATATATCCTTCCAGAAGCCCCCCATGATCGTGGACCGAGACTAGTGTCTAGACTCTATCGAACTTGGCCAATTGGATTCTAAAGGATACTAAAAGGGTTCAAATAAGGTGAATGGAGAAAATGAGATAACATGCAAAAAATCACCTATGAATGCTATTTCAGATTGCTGGAAAATAATAATATGTAGGTGCTCCAAAGATTCTCTACTTTTTCACATGCATTACTAATAAAGGATGATTCTACTACAAGTTGAAAATCTGCCCTACCTCTTAAAAAATGACAACAACAAGATTATTCAACTTAATAGTAAAACTAATAAAGGAAATGACTAGAAATCACCTCAACCAAAACCCTTCTTTCATGAAAAAACTACCCTAAAATGAAGCCATTATTTCAACAGAAATTTCTTGGATTTTCTAGCCATGATCAATCAACAACATGAATGAAATGGGGAACCACACATGTATAATAACCCTTAGAGTATGATAGCCTTTAGAAGATAATCAACTAGTTTCAAAGATTTCTCTTATTAATCCAACCATGACATATAATGGAGATGGATACACTTTATATAGAGAATTTCTCAACCTCTTTACAATAAAAAAACAATAAGGGGATTCTAGATCCACTTTTCCTCCAAGAAAAATCAATAAAGTTTCATAACAAACCACTTGTAGTCTTCTTACAAAATCACTCCTCTTAGGGATTCTTTTGACTTGGAATTAATTTTCTTGCTGACATGTGTCCTCTCCTAGACTTGGTACACTCCTCAGGATGCCAAAATTCCATTAAAATAGTAATAAATACCAAGTCAATGGAGCAATCCTTAAGATTTGGACCATTCCTTTTTTTGACTTAGAACTAGGGCGCTCCTCCACTCATGCTAACCAACTCCTTAAAATGTGAATCTCATAAATGTATGTGCAAGATTATGGGCAATGGTTGTTATAACAACCCCCTAAAGATGAGGTACCCTCAAAAAATGTGCAATGACCTTGATCCATGTGCATCACAACTAAATTTTATTCTCAACTTAGCCTCAAAGATGATGCACCCTATGGATGTGTGCAATTAGGAACTACCTCATTAATCATGCAACAAACCTCTCCATGCATTACCCCTTTAACCATGTCATGACATTTTAATAACTTGTTTAGTAAAGAAGTACATCCTAGAAGAGTATGCTGAAATTTCGTTAAGGGTCCTCCACTTTATTGTAACTAAGTCCTTGTGATGTGTGAAAGAGGAATGCTCTCATTATGAATTATACAAATCCTCCAAGAAATAATATTAAACTACAAAAAGATGCTCAAAATAGTGTTTGACAAGGTATTTGTTGCCACTTGTCAGTTCCACATGAAAAATGCTCCTTAAGTCTTAGACCATGAATTCTTGAGTTTATCATAAAGGATTGGTATGCCAAATAAGTTAGGCATTCTTCTCAAGACAACCCCCCAATATTGTGGAGCATTGTAATGTCTCCAACCCCTTGATAATAGGTTAGCATAGACTTAGTAGTCTAGTTGTCCCCACTAGACTATAGTCTTATGAGTCATGGGGACTAAGAGACCCCAAAATATTCACCTAAGCACAATGTTATAATTTAAAAGTGACTTTGGGGAGAAAAGGTAAAGTAAGTGGAGGAAAAGGCCACACGAGGAAAATCAAAGTGTTAACCTTATAAGGTGGTCAACTAACTAAACTGAAAAATAGAACAGGGGTATAAAAAGAAAAGGAGGGCACCTCACTCATTATTCTGGATATTATTACTTTTGCATCTTGAGCTCTAGAGCCAAATATGTTTTGGGTTTTGGGATAACAAACCCTAGAGATTAGCTCAATGGTGAAAGATCCCACCTATCCTGGTCCAAGCTTGGTCACAGAGGTACAATATTATTCCCCTACCATTCTACAACAACTACAGGTTATTCATCCAGTGGAAAAAGAGGTTATTCGTAGTTTCTGGGGATTTCCAGCAGGAGGGCGCACTGGTTGAAGGAGAAATATTTGATATGAAGAGAGGAGAGGGTTTTTGTGGCCAAAACCCATTTGGATCTGACTGTTTGGACTTGGGAACCTTTCCTAGGCCATTTTGGAAGAGCTTCCTTCAATATATGATTTATTTGGAGCTTGGCATGATTTCTAGAAGATTAGGGCACACTGTATTAGGGAAATTCATTCATATGGGGTGTCATAACACCTTCATTCAACCCAAGACTTTTCCCAGGGGTTTTAATCCCCCAATATACTGTTCTACCAAGTTTGAAGGGTTTTGGAGGCCTAGAAGAGGGAGGTCGAAATCTGGGTAAGCTACAACCAAGGAGGTAACATTGCATTAGGGAAACTAACTCAGTTGGAGTGTCATAACACCTCCATTCAACTCAAGACTTTTCCTAGGGGTTTGTAATCCCTAATATATTATTCTAACAAGTTTGGAAGGTTTTGGAGGTCTAGAAGAGGGAGGCCGAAATCTTGGTAAGCTACAACCACCAGGAAGTGCGCAACTCAGCCAGTGAGGATGGTTTCAACTATTGCAGGGAAATAAATTAATATTGTATCTTCATACATGTGATTGGTTGGCTTTTGGAGGCTTGTATATTCTCTTATTTTCCCTATTTGAGGGATATCATCAGTTGGTTGCTATATCACAGTTATATTGTTCCATATATGCATATCTATTATATCAGGACCTTCTACTATCTAAATAAAGGTAAGATCTGAAGTTGTTTCTTTTGTATCATGTTGAATATATTGCATCTTATCGTTGGATGTGTTATTTGTTGTATTTTTTCTACTTTCACACTGTAAAATCCACATAAGATTCATAGCGCAAGCCTTGAAGGAAGATCTGCAAAACAACACACGAAAACTCAAAAAACTCAGCCTAAAACCTAAGTTTCCAAGCAAAGAACATATTGGGAATATTACAAGCACTCCTCTCTAATGTAACCAATGTCTTGGTAAAAGGTTTTATCTACAATTCAGTGTCAATGATAGGAGAAGGTTGTTATAATAGTCCTTGAACCTAGGACACCTTTCACCATAAACATAATTTCTAACCCTCACAATGTGGAGCAGTCTTCTATATCTGTGCGTTTGTCCTTGAATTCTTCCATAGGTACCTGATTCAATCCAGGTCACTACTCCTAGAGATGCTCTTGTTGCTCTAAAACAATAATATTGGGAATGTGATTGAGGTAATGGATGTTTAGACATGGATTTGGCACCTAGAAAACAAATCTGAAAGAATTGACAAAGCATGCCATCAATGGATCAGATCCAATACGAGTCATATTAAAAAAAAAAGGATTCTAATAGTCTCCCTCATGATGAAAATATAACACACCCCGAGTTCTCCACCAATTCGCTTATCATTTCTCTTTTATGGTGACAACCCTTAGATTATTTATCTATAGGCTTGTAGGATTGCAACACTGCTTCCTGAAGGCACTCTGTATTTCCAACATACTGCCTTGGAAAGCACAATGAGACTTGTTGTTTCATGCAGAACTTTCCAGATTCAAAATTTTGGTGTCAGTTTACCAAGACATTATTTTCCATATTATTATTTGGGAGAAACATGTGGATATCTGGATCATACACTTTTACCTCCAACATACCACAATCTTCATTTCTCACCCACTGAAATGTATCCATTTGGACAAATTGCAAGCCATACTGAAATGCGATAAGTCGTATTCCATCGTTTTCTGATGATGTATCTTCCAACAAATCAATCTATAATTATTTCTATCCTAAATGTATCTCACTGGCATTGTATGGGTGAGGTGAAACTGCAAATACATCATTTTTTTTTTTGTATCTTTCATTCACTGAAATAGATTTAGTTAAATTAGTTATATGCCGAATTTGATGTTGTTATGACAGCTCTCATACCAATCCCATTAATTCACTTAATATAAACGAAAATGATCTTGAAAACTGCCTCCTTTGATGTGCTAGTAACCTTCAAAAGATCAAGAAAATCCATTTGTTTCTACTTCACTGAAGTGTGCACCTTTCTTTGGAGTATTTTTTGGAAGGATCCAAATTGGAGTTTGTGTATGAAGAAACCTCCATGGGACCTACAGGTTCATGAATACTTTTTCAATCCTTCTAATTTAGATATTCCTACAAGAATGATTATAGAATATAACAAAATCTACATCAGTCACAATTTCTATGAGTTGTTTCCTCTCACAATTATCATAGGTTCTATTAGAATCTCATGAGCCAAACTATCATTCAATACCCTAGGAATCCCTAGGATTGGATGTAATAGACTCCTCATTTAAGTTAACTGCTTCCAAGATCTATTCTTAATCACTTTGAATGCCAAGACTAGTATATCATCTTGCATAACAGTTTGTCTGAGCTTTAATTGACATGTTATATAACTTCCAATAGCTCAGATATAACATATATGTTCTTTGGAAAATTCAAATACCTGCAACCCTTGCTCTCATAATATGATTTAATTGGCATATTTTATATCCAAATGCATACTGGTGGTAAATTCTCATAAAAACATTTTCTTTCAACTGCAGGCCTGCCTAATTTTGGACTCATTTTGGGGCTTGTTATGACAAAATATAACACTTGTGCAAAGTTTTCACAAGATGATTGAGTAGTATAACATATGAAAGTAATTTCCACTGCCACATAAGCAAGCACTTCCCTTGTTTTAGTGAAGCATAAAGATCCAACACAAGGGAGGCTTCCTTGACAACCTCAAGGGATCCTATATCAAGCTAGAAGCAAGTCTATGCCCCCCTGTGTCAGTAGCTTGACTGGCTAGGGTTGATTTAAAAGCAAGATAAGTTAGATGTGGTAAATTGATTGTGCATGTGTGAGAGATATTAGTGGGAAAATCAATGATGTTATCTAGGCTAAGACAATGAAGTCAATGCCCTGAAACACTAGCTATCAAAAGGAAAATGAAAACCGAAATAAACTTGTAAGAAATGGATATATTTGTAAGCATGTAACAAGTTTATGACAACAACAATTTAACAGATCTATAATCAGCAAGGAAGTGAATGAAGACATGAAAAATAACAATGAGAAGAATTGTAAACCATTCACCAATGATTGCATAAAGTAAAGAGAATGAAACTATGCTAATGGAGTGCAATATAACAAGCCCTAGTGGCTGAAAATGCAATTATTGCAGCAATGACTAAGTTAGAAATGATTCCAAGCAATTGATGCAAGATGTTAAACTAATTATGCAAGTAAATCAAGATGCAAATGTGAGTTTCCCAAAACTATCACAAACCGTTGGAAGAGAGAGAGGGTAAATTAAACTAGGGTTTGCAATCACTTGTAGCAATAAGATGATTAAGTGAATTCCGTTCCACTTTAATATTGTCTCCCCCCCTTGTGTGTGTGCGTAATAATCCACATTGGCTGCAACCTTGCAAATTGGATTTTTCATTAAGCCCTTGACCCACCAAACCATTTTCCAACGGAGGCATCCCTGGGTTCACTTGGTGGAGGTTTTCTCCCTGTCTAATACTAACATCTAATTGTGTGAGTTTCCCAAAACTAACACAAACCGTTGGAAGAGAGAGAGGGTAAATTAAACTAGGGTTTGTAATCACTTGTAGCAATAAGACGATTAAGTGAATTCCGTTCCACTTTAATACTACCTCTCCCCCTTGTGTGTGTGCGCAATAATCCCACATTGGTTTCATCCTTGAGAATTGGGTGGTTCATTAAGCCCTTCACCCACCAAAACATTTTCCAATGGAGGCAGCCCTTCGGCCGTTTGGTGGAGGTTTGCTCTTGGTCTCCCACTAATATCTTGTGTCAGTGTCTTGATTGTGGTGTTTGACCCTTGTGCCTCGATTCGCTTTTTGAAACTTTCCCTTTCCTTGCTGCATTCCCTAATAATAGTGGCATACTCATTTCTGTGAGAATTTCATTCCACTTTAATATTGCTTCTCCCCCTTGTGTTGTGCATTATAATCCCAAATTGGTTGCAGCCTTGGCAATTGGGTGGTTCCTTAATCCCTTCACCCATCAAACCATTTGCAAAAGGAGGCAGCCCGTGGGCCGCTTTGTGGAGGTGTTCTATCGGTCTCCTACTAAAATATGGTCTCAGTGTCGTGATTGTGGTTTTTGACACACGTATCTCGGTTCCCTTTGTGAAGCTTTGTATTTTCTTACTACGTTCTCTAATAACAGTGGCATATTCCCATTTGCGTGAATTTCATTCGACTTTAATACTTCCTCTTTGAATTATGTGTATGCATAATAAACCCACATTGGTTACAACCTTGATAAATGGGTGGTTCATTAAGCCCTTCACCGACCAAACAATTTTCCAACGCAGGTATCCCTTAGGCCTCTTGGTGGAGGTTTTCTCCTGGTCTCCTACTAACATCTGGTGTCAGTTTTGTTATTGTGGTGTTTGACCCCCATGCCTCGATTCCCTTTGTGAAGCTTTTCCTTTCCTTAACAGTGGTATAGTCCCATCTGTGGGTATTCCGTTCCACTTTAATACGACTTCTCCCCTTTGTGTGTGTGCGAAATAATCCCACATTGGTTGTAGCCTTGAGAATTGGGTGGTTCATTTAGCCTTTCACGTACCAAACCATTTGTCAATGGAGGAAACACTTCAACTTCTTGGTGGAGGTTTTCTCCCGGTCTTCTACTAACATCTTGTGTCAGTGTCATGATTGTGGTGCTTGACCGTCATGCCTCAGTTCCCTTTGTGAAGCTTTTCCTTTCCTTACATCATTCCCTAATATCAGTGGCATATTCCTGTCTACATGAATTCTGTTCCACTTTAATACTTCCTCTCCCCTTTGTGTGTGCGTAATAATCCCACACCGGTTGAAACCTTGATAATTGGGTGTTTCATTAATCCCTTCACCCACAAAACCTTTTGCCAATAGAGGAAGCCCTTGGGCTGGTTGTTGGAGGTTTTCTACTTGTCTTCTACTAAAATTTGGTGTCGCTTGCTTGATTTTGTTGTTTGACCCCCATGTTTCAGTTCCCTTTGTGAATCTTTTCCTTTCCTTACTGCATTCCCTAATAACAGTGGTGTATTCCCATCTGCGTGAATTATATTCCACTTTAATATTTCCTCTCCCCCTTGTGTGTGTGTGTAATAATCCCACATTAGTTGTAGACTTGAGAATTGTGTGGTTCATTAAGCCCTTCACCTAGCAAACCATTTTCCAATGGAGGCAGCCCTTGGGCCGCTTGGTGGAGGTTTTCTCTCGGTCTATTACTAACGTCTGGTGTCGATGTCGTGATTGTGGTGTTTGACCACCGTGCCTTAGTCCACTTTGTGTTGCTTTTTTTTTTCTTACTACATTCCCTAATAACAGTGGCATATTCATGTCTGCATGTTTTCCATTCCACTTTGATACTGCTTCTCCCCCCTTTGTGTGTGTAATAATCCCACATTGGTTGCAACCTTGAGAATTGGGTGGTTCAATAAGTCCTTCACCCAACAAATCATTTGTCAATGGAGGCATCCCTTGGGTCACTTGGTGGAGGTTTTCTCCCGTTATCAGTGTCGTGATTGTGTTGTTTGACCCCCGTGATTCGTTTCAATTTGTGAATATTTTCCTTTCCTTACTGCATTCCCTAATAACTGGGGCATATTCCAGTCTGCGTAAATTTCGTTCCAGTTTAATACTGCCTCTCCTCCTTGTGTGTGTGCATAAGAATCCCACATTAGTTGCAACCTTTAGAATTGGGTGGTTCATTAAGCCCTTCCCCTACCAAACCAATTTCCAACGGAGTCAGCCCTTGGGCTTCTTGGTGGAGGTTTGACCCTCGTGTCAGTGTCAGTGTAGTGATTGTGGTGTTTGACCCTCGTGCCTATGTTCCTTTTGTGAATATTTGAATTTCCTTACTGCATTCCTTAATAACAATGGCATATTCTTGTACTGCCTCTCCCTCTTGGTTGCATCCTTGATAATTGGGTTGTTCATTAATCCCTTCACTCACCAATCAATTTTCCAATGGAGGCCACCCCTTGGGCTTCTTGGTAGAGGTTTTCTCTCGGTCTGCTACTAACATTTGGTGTTTGTGTCACGATTTTCATGTTTGAACCTCGTGCCTTGGTTCCCTTTGTGAAGTTTTTCCTTTCCTTACTGCATTTCCTAATAACAATGGCATATTCTTGTCTACGTGAATTCTATTCCACTCTAATACTGACTCTCCCCCTTGTGTGTGTGCGTAATAATCCCACATTGGTTGCAGGCTTGAGAATTGGGTGGTTCATTAAGCCCTTCACTAACCAAACCATTGGCCAATAGAGGCAGGCCTTGAGCTGCTTGGTGGAGGTTTGCTCCTGATCTCCTACTAACATCTTGCGTCGGTATTGTGATTGTGGTGTTTGATCCCCGTGCCTTGGTTCCCTTTGTGAATATTTTCCTTTCCTTACTGCATTCCTTGGTGGAGGGTTTCTCCTGGTCTTCTACTAAGATCTGGTGTCCGTGTCATGATTGTGGTGTTTGAATCCCGTGCCTTGGTGCCCTTTGTGAAACTTTGCCTTTTTTACCGCATTCCATAATAATTGTGGCATATTATCGTCTACGGGAATTCTGTTCTACTTTAACACTTTCACTCACCTTTTGTGTATGTGCGTAATAATCCACATTGGTTGCAGCCTTGAGTATTGGGTGGTTCATTAATACCTTGACCCACCAAAACATTTGCAAATAGAGGTAGCCGTGGGGTCACCTGATGGAGGTTTGATCCTTTTCTAATACTAACATCTAATGTCAATGTCATGATTGTGGTTTTTGACCCTCGTGCCCCCATTCTCTTTCTGAAGCTTTGCCTTTCCTTACTGCATTCCCTAATAATAATGGCGTATTCTCATCTGTGCAAATTTCGTTCCAATTTAATACTGGTTCTCCCCCTTATGTGTGCGTTATAATCCCACATTGTTTACAACCATGTGAATTGGGTGGTTCACTAATACCTTCCCCAATCAAAAAGATTTGCAATGGAGGTAATCCTTGGGCCACTTGGTGGAGGTTTGCTCCCGGTCTCCTAGTAACATCTGGTGTCAGTGTCGTGATTATGGTGTTTGACTCCCATGCCTCAGTTCCCTTTGTGAAGCTTTGTCTTTCCTTACTACATTCTCTAATAACAGTGGCATATTCCTGTTGGGCCCGAGATATGATCATTTTTATGACGGTTGTTATACACTTTTTCCGCATGTACATATGTGCTTTTCATATTTTAAAGGATCTTTTTGAAGAATTTCATGATAAAATGGTTTGATCAACATGAGGTACGTATAATTCATGTTTAATGACTGTATCAAGTATAATTCACAATGTTTTATGATTTCCAAGAGCTAATTCACGTTTTTTTGGTGTTACAGGGAAAAAACGCCCTACGTTTCTAGTTCCGACACTCGTTCCAGCACTCGATCCGACACTCTGTTCAGCACTGCGTATTGCACAAAAACGCAGGGTGACTTGGCGGTTAAGGTATTGGCGGCTAGTGACAGGAAAATCAAGCACGTGGGTTTTGTTTATCCTTTCCCCCTCCATCTATTGAGCTCCAGACAACTCAGTTTCAATTGTCCAAAGAGGGTGATTACTGGCTCGCTCCATTTTATCATTTAGGGCATCATTTATTGTAATTTTCCAAATTTAGAAGTGCTTCGACCCTCCTGTGGTCAACCACTTGGTCTGTAATATTATAAATATCACTAGGATAGTCAGAAGATTGTTAACCAAGTAGAAGAACTAGTGTATTGGAGACAAACTCATTTTTCTCTATTTTGAGTTTTTACATTGCCAGAATTATGCCAGAACTGTGTTTTCAAGTTTTAACGGTGAATTCATCTTGTTAAGCTCATGGTGTGATTTTAGGGAGTGACCGCAACTTGCTGGGGGGACCACCAACAGTCTGGTAACTCTCTTCATGTTTGTTTATGCATTTCCTAATTTAATTGTTCTCTTTTATTTTCTGTACATGCATATTTTTATTGTGTTAACTAGTTTGTTGTAGCTTAATTGTTTTGATTCTCTTTTGCAGGTTAGGATGATGAGATGTGTTAGCATGCATTGATTTTGTAGATTAGGAATAGACTTTCAAGTCTCTATACTAACCCCATGTGCATTTAGATGTTAGATCATGCTTGATTTATGATTTTATAGTCTAATTTAAAACAACTTTTAATTAGAATAGAACAGAGTTTAATTTGGGTTTTCTTTGACAAGGATTGATGGATGGATAGAGTTAATTCCAGTTTTTGATTATATCTTGCTTACTTAAGTTTTATATAGATCTCATTTAATTAGTTGTTGGTTAATGTAGATTGTTAATTTACTTTCATAGTTTAATTTATGTTTTCAATTATTTCCTTATTGCAGTTTGAATGGTTAGAATAGACATAACATAGTTTCATTTTACGCAATTTCCTTTCCTAGAATTAAATTGCAATTATATTTATTAGTTAATGGTTGAATCTAGTTTTGCTTATGTAGAATAGAAGTATAATGATGATCTCGTTATGTTGTTGATGGTTTATACATGAATATGCAGGGTATTTAACATTATTTTTGTCATCGATAAATTCTCATTGGATTGTTTAATCCATACCTTTCATTTTTCCATTGAGATTAGTGTTGAGCTTATACCATTGGAATTGTCCTTTGTTTTCAAATGCTATCGAGATATTATCTGACACCGGAGACATTCACACAACCACCAACATTATATTTGAATTGTCATAGGTTAAAATATAGTTTTCCTGTTTTCGTAGATTAAAGATAGTTTCTTGCTTTCATAGATTAGAATAAAGTTTTATTGTTGTTGTAGGGTAGATAGACTTTGCTTTGATAGATTAGATAGTAGTTTTCTTATCATAGATTAAGAATTAGTTGTTAGTCTTTCTTGCTTTCAATAAAATAGACTTTCTTTCATGCATTAGAAATAGTTTTGCATTGAGCATTTAGTCTAGTTGCCTCTTAGATTTCCTTTCACGCATTACAAATAGTTTTGCATTAAGCATTTAGTCCACTTGCCTCTTAGGCTAGATAGTTGTTCAACGAGAAGTTTTACTTTGATTGCTTTCAGTAGTTAGTTTCCTTTGCTTACTTGTCTTTTTCTTTAGTAGGTTAGTTAGGTGTCTTTGCTTACTTTTCTTTTGCTTTAGTAGGTTAGTTAGGTATCTTTGCTTGCTTGTCTATTTTATTTAATAGGTTAGATAGGTGTCTTTGCTTGCTTTTTTTTTTTT
>SNQJ01S0005454.1:242220-270550 GCA_010110895.2 Picea sitchensis | reverse complement strand
CATAATACAATGCGCCTGGCTTTGAATGCCTTTAGTAAACGGCGGCGCAACGAATACCAAGGTGAGATTCGAAATCAAAAGAAAAAAAAAGATTTGCTGGCTTGTCCAGCTGTTCAATTCTTTTCCTCCTCGCGCTGGTTCGTATGATGAATTTCGAATGTTGCGGATGCTCCTGCATCATTTTGTTACACCACCTTTACCTCCTATCCCACAACAACAATCACTACAATTTCAAAATGCAAGCTCCCCGAGACCGACACTATTACCGGCACAACCAGTTCCAAATCCTAATAATAAGCCCCCTCAACCTCTTCACAATGTTGAGATGCAGGCCTTCCCGACGTATGTTATTACTCCTATTCCATTACATGAAATTCCACTAAGATCGAGAAAATTTCTAGACAGGCAAAGACCTTCAGTAGTTATCCAGGAAGAAGAAGAAGAAGAAACCACCAAACAACCCATGGATGACACTAGGTGGTAAGATGTTATTATCCCAAAGAATCAAGAACCCAAGCTTCCTCAAAATGAACCTTCACAAATTACTAAGGTCCCTCCTTATCCAGACCGATTGGTAATCGAGAAACCTACCACCTGACCAGAATTTGACATTTTAAATGAATTGAAAAATATTTGTGCCAAAATTCCCCTACTTCATTCCATTAAAGACATTCCAATCTATAGTAAGGTAGTCAAAGAATTGTGTATCAAGAAGCCAGGTAGGAAGAAAAAAGATCCCCCTACAATACACTTGGTAGGAGGACTCTCTGAGTACATATCAGAGCAGCCAAAGCTAGCAAAATATGGGAATCCAGGAAACCTTGTAGTGACCATAACCATTAATGAGGTCTCCATCAGAAACACTCTCATAGACCTAGGAGAAGCCATCAATTTTATGACTGTTGTTGTTCCAGAGTCTGTACTTAAGGCTAAAAAGTACAGGGTCTAGGCATCCGAAAGTGAGTAAAAGATAAAAAGGGGAAAAATCAACCTTCGGGAAAAGGGAAGCTAAGGATGATTTCTAAGTTGTCTCTGTCTCACTTCCAAACGTTCCTGGATGCTTATATCCCATTCAATTGCGACCCATGAACGTTCGAGTTCGACCCAGGTGATGGCGGTTTTAAGTATGGTGTCAAATAGTTTCAAAGTGATGCTAGTTTGATCCGATAGGCTGGGTTCAATGTTGGCCTGTCTTGCAAAGGGCACAGTCATGGAGGAACAAAGAATGAAAAGAAAATTCAAGGTTTAAAAGGCCACTTCAATTCTTTTTTTAACCATATAAAAGAGAACTTTCGAAATCCGATGCTAAAGATAGAACACAAACCAAAGGCCTTTTCCCGTAACTGAGTTAACTTTTAAAAAAATCGTGTATGAAATGAGAGAAAACATTAAGCAGTTGACAATGCGAGGCTCCTATCAAGGGAGAATCTCGCCTTGTAGACAGAAGAAGAAAAAGAAAACAAAAATTAATCTGACGAAGAATAAAATATAGAGATCTAAAAAGTTCACAGGTCTTGTACCTGCTGATAGCCGATACAGAGGAAAAACTGCGAGCAATTAGATGACTAAAAGTTGGTCACCACAGTAGAAGTTGCACTAAATTTTAGCTAAGCATTCATCAGAAATACATATGAGAAATGAAACTTAATATAAGATAACAGAAAAAACAAAACTCATAACTCAGTCTTCACGGAATCAGGAATCTTCGGATTGCTTTGTATTAATTTTCAAGAGGAAGAAAGTCTCTATTACAATCGGCCAAGAAAGGTCCAACCTTTTTCTCGCTTCAAAAATGCCTATTTATACAACTTTTAAACATTCAGATCTCAATCATTCCAGGAGTTTTCAGTTACAAAATGGGAAATTTAAGCATTTCGCTTCTTTGTCCTTGTCCTCCTTCATGCGGGTAGAGCACCTTCCTTTCTTTACTCTTCGGGTACTAAAAATAGAACAGACAAATACTTGTCATTATTTGGCACCAGAAACCTGCCCCTTCGCCTGCTTGGTGCAAGTGACACACCTCTCCACCAACTGGGCTATCAATCTGAAAGGCTCTGCTTGGTTGTTTGCCTCAAAAGAGTAACAATCCTTCGCTAGCTGTGGCAACCTTCCCCCTACTTGTCGGTCTTCAGTGATGATAGAACATAACTATACACTTAGTTTTATTAGCCATTTATCCACTTGGACTATATCAGTTTGGCTTATCTGTGATATTTCCGCCTACTCTTTTTCCTCGTTCTCCTTGATATTGAGCAGGTGCTTGGCTATATCGATATGGCCCAGTGTCCCAGCGCTGCTTTCCCTGTCGAGATTCGACAAACTTTCATTTATCAAGCCGAAAGTTTCTTCACAAGAATTTCTCATTTCCTTAGCTCGTTCTATGCTTTCTGATATATTACGCTCCCATGCCTTCAACAAGATATTACCTTTGGTTTGCTCTGGGATGGAAATCCTGGAACTACTGACCATTTATTTTCTCGTCGCGGCTATAACAGCCTCTTGGAAAGCGACCCGAGCCGCCCCAGCTTCTCTCTCTCTCTCAAAGAAATTTCTTCCAGTACTTGGTCAATGGTATTGCAATGGTTTTGGATGGCCTCCACTTTAGCAAGTAAATCTTGTTGTGCTACTGATACTCTTTTTCAGATTTCAATGGCTTGGGATTTGAATATCCCGATATTTATAACCTAGCTCTCGGCAGAATTCAACTTTACCTGTAACTGCCTGATCAGTTCTTCTTGTTGGCTTACCCGTGCTTGGCTGGTCTGGGCCGATTGATGTATTTGCTCGAGATTGGATATGAGCCGCTCGATTTCCTTTTGATTGGCTGCTTTGGCTTTCTCTAGACCCGTGTTCACCCGATCTCTGGCATTTTCCTCTACTGTAGCTAGCTTAGCCTCCAATGTTCTGATCAAATAGTTCTTCCGATTTAACTGTTCCTTTATAGATCTGACAAAAAATTGTTTGGCTGTAGCAAAATCCCCCAACGTCCCTGCTATCTGAGTGGCGAATTCCTCCTTTTTCATGGCCTTCCCGTCGGCTAGGATTTTGAACTTTTTGGCTACTGTGCCCGCTTCTTGGTAGAGCTCTTGCTTCACAACGACCTTTCTCTTCTTATTGAAGAAAAAATCGTTCAGAGGCAACTTTTCTATAGTAATAGGCGTCAGTTCCTCGCCAAAAATCCACCCCGTGTCGGGGTTCCCCTTTGTGAACTGTAAGGGAGTGATAGAAGCGATGGGACTGCTGGTTTCCTTGGATGGTTTCTGTGGGGTAACAATTGTGTCTGGCTTGCTCGATGCGGGTGCTGACGTGAAACTTACACCTTGTGGGAGTACTTCTGCTTGGCTCTAGACTGACTCGCCCGATGCAACTGCTTTTGGGCTTCCTTCCTCTAGGTGGGGGATCTCGGCTTCCTGTTCCATGTTCTTGGTTTCTTCTGTCTTTTCTTGATTTTCCTCTCAGTCAAAACATGAATCCTTTGAATCTTTGGGTTTCGTTGGCTGTATATCTATGGTATGTGGGTTCTTACCCTATAAAACTGGGGGAAGGTAGCTCCGTCGGTGTTCCTGAGACTTGAAAAGATCGGCCCTATCCCCAGGCAAAAGGGCTTGAATCTGGCTTAGGACCTCGGCATAGGATCTCGCACTTCGGAAGATGTCGTCATGAGGTGAGTGCTCATGTTCGTATCTTTTCAGGACACAACTTGCCATGTGATTACTCACAACCTTATGTGGGTCATGTTTCCTGAACTTGATGTTGACCAATTTAAATTCCTCCAAGGCCGTAGCCTCGGCTTTGGCATGTCCAAAATCTAATAAAGAATATGTATTAAAATGAATGGGGAAGTGCGGCCATACCTTCTTTGAAAAACCTTTAAGTTCTTTGCTTATGCCACTGAGCACGGTTTGCCTGGAGATTTCACGGCATACCAACTTATCCGACACGAATAGTGGTAGAGCATATAGGGGAACATAGGTGCCGAAAACCCTAATGTATGAAAATTCTTCTTCTACATACCAGTCAACCACACTACCCAAGTTGGCAGCAATGCTATCTGAAATCTTGGGCGGTGGGTTACCGAAGATGGAGACATGCATCTGCACCATTACCCAGTTGAAAATCTAGTATATGAATTTTGTGGACTTATCCTCCCAAAGTTTCGAGTGATAGACATGGATAGGCTTAGCATTAGATGGAGTCCAACTCCATCTCATTAGAGGGAAAGGTGTCATGAAACAAATGGCGTCCATGATGTAGGCGGACATGAAAAATGAGGTTGTCTTCTCGCTCACCTTCTGTGTTCGATATTCGGTAATTTGACGGGTTAGACTGTCGGACAACAGTTTGTCCCAGTCGAAAGAAAAAATTTCAGCTACTTTATAAATCAGAGGCACCCATGGGAGGAAAAATTGTGTGGTGTCCACCCTCCCATACAACCTACAGGCCATCATTGCTATATACCTGAATGGTGGCTCTAAAGAGGAGATTGAATAAATACCATTAGAATCTTCCCTGAATTTTGCAGGGTGCGAAACCTAATCCTTGATCAACTCGGACAAGGTTCTGCCATATTGCTCGCATTCCTTCTCCTTGAAACCTTCCGGAAACTCGACATTGTATGCGAAGTTTGGTGTGGGTGACAGCTGATACATTGCCTGCAAATGTTCCGGTCTAAAGGTCCCAATCATCACCTTCTGTTCGCTGATGATAGTCCTGGTCAGGATATCCACATGGTCTAGCACCCATCTGATCATATCATAATAGGGAAGGAGCCGTGGCCTTGCCGCTATTTTGTGCATCTCTGCTTGAATGACGATTTTGTATTTGGTGGCCAAATAATACTTCTCGTTATCACTGGAATCATCTGAACAATTCACCGATTCGGACTGAAGAATGTCGGAGATGTATGTCCAGGTTTTGATAGTATTAATACTTCGGGGTGAAGTATCGAAAATTGCATCTGAGCCCTGACCTGAACTCTCGGAAGCCGCCTTGGATGCTTTTCATGGAGCCATGATAGAAAAATCTGTGTTTAGATCTCCTATAGTAAGAATTGTAAACACAAAAAGAAGTTATCCCGATGAAAGAAAACAACTCTGCACACAAAATAGAAATAAAATTGAACAAATAAAAGAAACTCCCTTGCTTTAATCTTTTAACCTTGTGTGAGTCCTTGCTGATAGAATGGTCAAATGGTTTAATGGAAAGATTTAGGCGTGAAACAAGATCTTATTTTCCATTAACTCATCAAGATTCAAATCAATGCCATAAATGTTTAAAAGATTTGTGATAATAAAGAAATGCACAAACATTCAAAAATCTCATCTATAGACTATGTACGTTAAAGGTCCTTTAAGGCATTAATTAATTTAGTTAATTTATTTAACTTTGTACCTTCAACCCTCGAAACCTCTTTTCGGCATTCGTCGTCTCAGATAATTTCGTTCCTAGTCTTGGAATCCAAAATACCCGAAATCATGATGGCGCGATTTAGTCAAAAAAAAACAAAACGTGATCTGACTTAAGTTATTAATTAACCCATGCTTAATTAATAAAAATTGTGACTTCGTGACTCGGGGCTACGAAGGTATAGTTTTTTGGGAGAGAGATTGCTGAGTCGCGAAACCTCGACAGTGCTTAACTAGGGTTTAAAGTGACTTACCCCTGACACCAACCTGGATGAACTTTTTAAAACCGTTTCGTGACTTCGCATATCGGAGTTTGGAAACCTTGCGACTTGTAACTCCCAAAGCGCGATAGCGCAAGGTAATAAAATTGATAGACTTGCTTAACGGTTAAACGATGGTGACTTAGGACTATAACGACCATCGCCACTTCGTATGTTGGGGTAAAATGTTGATTTCAAGAATTATATTTCAACACTTGTAAAAGGCGGCTCCAACAACTGCTACTACCTTGGAACAATTACAGTTACAACCTTTTCTTTGGCCTACCCCAACCATTTTGAAATTAGCAGATAAGACTAGGGTTATACCTAAAGGGATTTTATATTATGTCATGGTTACTATAGCCTCATGGGAGTAACCAGTAGATTTCCTTGTCATTCATTCAAAGGATCCTGCCAGAGGCCATCCCGTTATTTTGGGAAGACCTTGGCTAGCCACAACCAATGCATTTATTGGCTGTAGAGAAGGAGAAATGACCATCTCAAATGGTCTCTCTATCCAGAAACTCACCATTTACCCTCTAGCTCAACCTACTATGGAGAACCTATGGTGGCTTGAATGCCCATACGAGAACGAAGATTGGGAAGAACCCGTATTTCCAAGTGACCATGCAAGGGCACTTCAGGAAAACACAACAGAAAATGTGCTAAACCAATTTATTTCTACTATCACATGTGTGGAGTTTCCACAGTATTTTCCCCAATTTGAGTACATGTTTGGGGAAGAATTTCAAGAACAATTAGACCCATCCATTTTTTCTTCGACATCTTTTATTTTAGAAATAAACGAGTCTTCCATGTCTTATACTATGCCCTACAAGATTAGTCTAGGGAATGTTTTACATATAAACTCTGGGCTAGATACAGACCAACATAAACAATTAGTAGATATCCTTAAAGAACAAATATGAGCATTTTCTTGGGAATACACTAACATGAAGGGTATACACCTTGACACATGCATCCATCATATATATACCCAGGGGGAAGTAACACCTGTTAGGCAACCCTAGAGAAGGATGAACCCAACACTCAAGGATATAGTCAAGGAGGAGATTCAAAAGTTGCTAAATGTCAGATTTATCTATCCCATATCCGATAGCAAGTGGGTATCCTTGCTTGTAGTGGTTCCAAAGAAAGTGACCGAGAAATAGATAATTTGTGTTGATTTCTAGAAACTCAACAAGGCCACTCTGAAAGACTACTTTCCTCTCCCTTTCATTGACCGGGTTCTAGATACCTTGTCCGGAAAGAAGTATTTCTCCTTTCTAGATGGGTACAGTGGGTACAACCAAATTCTTATAGCACCCGAGGACCAGGACAAGACTACCTTTACTTTTCCTTGGGGCAGCTATGCCTATAGGGTCTTACCATTCAGATTGTGTAATTCTCCTGACACATTTCAACAAGCAATAATAGGGATATTTTCCGATCTTATTCATGATTGTGTGGAGGTATACATGGATGACTTCACAATCTATGGAAACACTTACCAGGAAGCCTTAGACAACTTATAAAAAGTCCTCATCAGATGTCAGGAAACGAACCTATCTCTGAGGCATGAAAAATGCAAAATGTTGTTAACTGAAGGAGTGGTTCTAGGACATCATGTTTCATCTGAAGGGATAAAATTCAATCCTGCAAAGATTGAGGTCATTGTCAGAATTCCACCCCCCAAGACTCAGAAAGAGGTGAGAAGCTTTCTTGGACATTCCAGATATTACCGGTGGTTTATTGAAAATTTTACAAAGATTGTTGCACCTATGTTTGGATTATTAATAAAAGATGTTGACTTTGTTTGGACTGAGAAGTGTCAAGCTGCCTTTGAAAACCTGAAAGCTAAGTTGTCTGTGGCACCAGTTCTTAGAGGGACCAATTGGAATCTCCCATTTCATATATCCACCAATGCCTCCGACACCACAATAGGAGGGGTATTAGGGAAGAAAGAGGACCAGTAGTCCTATGCCATTTATTTTGTAAGCAAGAACTTGTCCCCTGCCGAGTTAAACTACACAGTCACCGAGAAGGAATTCTTGGCAGTTTTTCATGCTATCAACAAATTTCGTCATTACATTACAGGTTATGAAGTATTTGTACATACCGATCACTCTGCCATTAGGTTCCTCATGAATAAACCTATAACTAATGGTCGAGTGACTAGGTGGCTCTTGTTATTGCAAGAATTTAATATCACTGTTCTTGACCGACCTGGAAAGGATAATGTAGTAGCTGACTTTATTTCCCGAATAAAAAATGAGGATGATGATATCCCTGTCGATGATAGTTTCCCATACGAGCACCTCTTTTCCATTTCTGTCAATACCCCATGGTTTGCAGATATGCAAAACTATCTGGCCACTAGGAAGTTACCGTCTCATTTGTCACCTCATGAAAAGTGGAAAATTATTACACATAGTGCTAATTACTCTTGGGTTGGTCATGATATTTTTCGCGCAGGTCCTGATTTGATTATTCGTAGATGTGTCCGAGAGGACAAGGTACCTGATATACTATGAACTTGTCATGATGGACCATGTGGTGGCCATTTTTCTGACAAATGTACAACATATAAGGTATTACATTCAGGTTACTATTGGCCTAGCATTTTCAAAGATGCTGCCAAGTATGTGAGAAGTTGTGATAGTTTCCAAAGGATAGGAAGACCTATGTCATTTGACGAAATGCCTTTGAAGGCCCAAGTTATGATAGAACCCTTCGAAAAATGGACCCTCGACTTTGTAGGACCAATTTCACCCATGTCCCGTAGGAAGAACTATATTTTGGTTTGTACAGACTATGTCATCAAATGGGTAGAGGCAAAAGCCCTATTCAGGGCTACAGAGAAGTCTGTTGTCGAATTTATCTATGAAGACATCTTTACCTGCTTTGGTGTTCCTCATGAAATTGTTACCGACCAAGGCACTCAATTCACTTCCAATATGATGAAAGAGCTAACAGAGAAATATGGGATTAAACACCGTAAATCTTCTCCATGCCATCTGCAAGCCAATGGTCAGGTAGAATCCACAAACAAAGTTCTGGAAGCCATCTTAACCAAGACTGTTTAGTTACATCACCAGGATTGGGTTGATAGGCTCCTAGAGGCTTTGTGGGCATATCAGACTACCTGGAGAAATACCACTGGACATACCCCTTATGAGCTAGTGTACGGGAAACAAGTATTTTTACCTATAGAATTCCAAGTAAGGACCTTCCGTATTTCCGCATAATTAGGATTGAACCTGGATGAGGCTCAGAAGCAACGAGCCCTACAATTGAATGAGTTGGATGAAATCAGGCAAGATGCCATCCAACAGACAATATTAGTCCAAAGCCAGAGGAGCAAGTGGCATGAAAAGTTTATTAAGAAGAAGCACTTCCAGCTTGGTGATTGGGCCCTATGGTTTGATTTTCGATTCAAAACCTTCAAAGGAAAACTCACCACCCGATGGTTGGGTCCTTACAAGGTAGACACTGTATATGACAATGGAGCTATAAAAATTAAAACAATTGATGATGGAAAAGTCTCCTTTGTGGTAAATGGACACCGACTTAAGTTTTATCATAAGCCCATTTCCAGAGAAGATTTTCTATAGGTCATGTCAACTGACAAAGAATTGGCCTTAGTAGACAGGGAATTCCCCCCTTGTTCTTGAAAAAATTTCTGAATTTCCTACTGTATATATGTAAATAGTTTTTGAATTTTGTTTATAAGGCAACTCTAGAGGTTTCTGTAAGTAATTATTTCACTGGAGTAAACAGTTTCAAGGATCTTTCTTCAAAACATTGTTATACTTGAATTTTTTGTCTGCTAAAGCATCAAATTAATATTGACTTACTGTAATTAGCCATATTTTTGCAAAATTCTCATCTTTTAGGCATTCTAAAGGAGTTGCTCTTGAAACTCTTCACCACTGTATAAGGAAGTGATACCGTAACTATCAAGCCTAGAGGTCTCTGGTACAGTTTTTCCAAGAAACCTAAGTAAGTGAGTCAAATTTCTTTATCAAAGAGTAACAAGGAAGTCTAATTAGCGGTTAGTCATGGAAACATCACAATAACTACAAGGAAGAAAGTAAGTTGAGCCTAGATATACCTTTTTGTTCTTTCTCAATGGTACCATCCACTACACACTAAATAGCTTGATTATATCATATCTTTAGATAGCCCACATCCGCTTAAGTACCCCTTACATCGGGACAATCACTAAGCAATATAACGGAAATTCATCCTCTAACATAAATACCATCCCAATTGAAAAAAAAAGAAAGAAGAAGTTGTTTTTAGAGTTGTTCCCCCATCCTCATGCATCAACAATCTTATACTAAAATATTAAAAGGTGGAGGGCCAGTCTCTGAGGGTTTAAGAGGCTAACCCTTCGGGATATTGAACAAGTCTGCTGGCAGTGGGTACCGGCCTGTGGTATGACTAGGTAAACCCGTCGTAGTACTGAACAAGCTTGCTGGAAGCGGGGCATTCTACCTAGCGAGGATGGTAATCTGGCAAAAATAAATCATAAAATTAAACTTGTCCTGATGTACGACATTACTTGCAGACAAATCTGACATGAAGTATGTGTGGTTAAGCTAAGGTTAATGAACTCCATAAACTTTCTATTGGAAAATAATTCTAAGACTATCTTGAAACTTTCTTGCCTACCTCTTTCTTATCTATATATAGGATCTCTTATCCTATAGGTGGGGCCATCTCCTAACTGTCTCGTCAGACCAATCTATGAAATGTTATCTTTACACTTGACATACTATAAATCTTTGGTTATTGGGGGATACTGAATGGCTTCCTATATTTTTGATTGTGAGGTGTCACAATACTTAGGTGTGGGGGAGGGGTTCACAAGCTGACAAATGATCATTGCCTAGAGAAATAAGTCTTTGCAATAATTTTGTATTATTACCATGATACAGGTTATTACATTGATAGTCATGATTATTTTTAAAATGCTTAACTCCTGTGTGCTATAAATTACTGAACACATACCTAATAGACCACTTTTTATTGGTTACTTAATAGACCACTCTTTATCGGTTTATCGTTTCATTACAAGCTGCATATTATAGGTTTGAAAATACATTTTTATGCTTGCTATAACTTGTGCATTATAGGTTTTTGACATTATAAGTCATATGCAAGAAGATTAAGTGAGCATGGAGCATCTTGCCTCTGCTCATTAACTATTGTGATTGTACAAAACACTTCAAATTTGCAGGCTATCCATTATAAGAGGTGAAAATGCACTTAACACAGAGGTACCGGATGAAGTACCATATGAGGTACTGGATGAAGTGTCATATGAGGTGCCAAACGAGGTGCCATGTGAATTACACACCAGTAATTGTCTTAGATTCCAGGAAACCAGAATTCACTTACATTCAATTAAATTGGTTGCAGGCATTGATTAAAAGATGCTTCATATTTTTATGATCAAATTTCCAAGTCAAAAGACTTGGACATTGATCTAAATACGCACCATTACATTGCCCAAAAATCGAGCCTTCGAATTTGAATTATCCAAACATGGCAGCTCGTGCGCACATGTGGGTAACCTACTCCACTATAGATGCATCCAAAATCGTGCTGGGCAACCATTATCTCCATTTTCCCTTGCTATTTTCTCTCCTATGCGTTAAGAAATCACGCCCAACCTCTTCCAGCTTGTCCTCTGTCCAAAAACGAATTCGGCCTGTGCTAAATCTGTGCCACTGTTTGGCTCGATTATGCCCTTGCTTGGGGAATTCCACCTCTATCACAATGCTCAAGAGATACGAAACCTCCTCCTATGCAGACTTGTTTTCCATTCCCGAATTTGCACAGTGTAGAGAGGTGTTTTTGCGCACTAGCTGGGGGCCATTTCTGTCTAGCTTGTAGGGCCACGATGATGACCTCTCTATGCAATTTGCAGTTGGTTTCGATGGTAAGACA
This sequence comes from Picea sitchensis, assembly GCA_010110895.2. Taxonomy (NCBI): domain Eukaryota; kingdom Viridiplantae; phylum Streptophyta; class Pinopsida; order Pinales; family Pinaceae; genus Picea; species Picea sitchensis. Next base: position 258,927 of record SNQJ01S0005454.1, on the reverse strand, counting down.
ACACATGTAGGGTCTCTTACCTTTGAAGTCACAGAAGAATCCATTGTTGCTGCAACAAAGCTCCCAAGAATGGGAGATAGATGGTTCAAAAACCACCAATTGTTGCGCTCAAGTTACAATAGGGTGTTTAAGCCCGAATTCAAGAGCATTTCAGAAGAAAAAGGGTATGATAAGGAGTGGATAAAGGCAGAATTGGTCAATCCCCTCATCGTCATCACAAGGTTAATTACATGTGATGGTAGATACTCTACTTTCAAAGCTTGTCATTTTAGATTGTTGACTCATTTTCTATTCAACAAACCCTTGAACTTTCCCTTCTGTTTCCTCAAAATCTTGGAGAAGATGTCCTCTCAAGTGAGGAAGAATGTGACTAACCCCCATAACAGTATCTTTCACCATGGCTTGATCAAGCTCTTTGTTCTAGCTGAGTTAGAGAAACAGGGGCAAACTTGGGATGCCTTTATCTACCAATTTTCAAACCCTCACTTGATAGTTAAGACCGGCAAAAAGCCACTTAGCCTAAAAACTATCTCTCCATCCAAGCCTCTCTCTCCAAGAACTCCAAACTCCCTTGCACAAACCCTCTCTTTGCCGGAAAAATACCAAAATCTTGTTGACATCCCTACTTCTTCATCGGGTAAAAAGACCAAGAGCAAAGACCAAAAGAAGCCCATTGTTGACCCCCCAATGCCTTCACTCTCTCTTGATTCTACACCTAAAAAGATTCAAGAAGTTATGCAACAAGACTTTCCCATCATTCCCACAAACAAGAGGGGAGCCAATGGATTTGGTAAAGGACCCTTTCGGAAGAGTACCCGGAACACAAGAACCAAGCCTTATGCAAAACCTCCACCTGCTTCGGATCCCATCCAAGTGTCCTCTGACCTTGAGAGCCCTCATAAGAAACCTAGGGAAGTCTCTGCGGATGGATTAGAGCCACTAAGGAAAACAAAATCATAACCTGCCTCACCTTACCGATCTCACATCACTCCTACTTCACCCATGCCCAATATAGATCCTAAAACTAATAGATTGTCCACATCCCTCAAAGGATCTAAGCCTTCCTCAGAGATCACCGATTCTGCCCCAACCATAGAGCAACTACAAAAAGAAAACCATCAACTTCTCCAATAGTTGGAAGAGAGGAAGACAGTAGATGTACACCTTCATCATGAAAATGTAGTCCTTCAGGCAAAGGTCAACTCCCTTCAACGTTTGGTTGATGAAATGACTAAATATAATTGTAGCCTCAGAGCACAATTAAAGAAACATAAGAGGCACAAGGATAAGTCTACACAACAAGGAGGAGAGGCTTCCAAAGATGATCCTCCTCAACAATCCTATTCACGAGGGGTAACTTATTTTTTTTTGCAGTGGGACCTGCAAAATTGTAAGTGTGGGGGTAATGTTGGGCCCGAGATATGATCATTTTTATGACGGTTGTTATACACTTTTTCCGCATGTACATATGTGTTTCATATTTTAAAGGAGCTTTTTGAAGAATTTCATGATAAAATGGTATGATCACATAAGGTACATATAATTCATGTTTAATGACTGTATCAATAATTCATCATGTTTTATGATTTCCAAGAGCTAATTCATGTTTTTCTAGTGTTACAGGGAAAAAACGCACTACGTTTCTAGTTCCGACACTTGATCCAACACTCGTTCTGGCACTCCATCCGACACTCTGTCCAACACTGCGTATTGCACAAAAACACAGGGTGACTTGGCGGTTAAGGTATTGGCGGACAATGACGGGAAAATCGAGCATGTGGGTTTTGTTTATCCTTGCCCCCTCCAGCTACTGAGCTCCAGACAACTCAGTTGCAGGTGTCCAAAGAGGGCGATCATTGGCTCGCTCTGTTTTATCAATTAGGGCATCATTTATTGTAATTTACCGAATTTAGAAGTGGTTTGACCCTCCTGTGGTCGACCACTTGGCATGTAAGCTTATAAATATCACTAGGATGGTCAGAAGATTGTTAACCAAGTAGAAGAACCAGTGTATTGGAGACAAACTCGTTTTTCTCTATTTTTAGTTTTTACATTGCCAGAATTATGCCAGAACTGTGTTTTCAAGTTTTAATGTTGAATTCATCTTGTTAAGATCGTGGTGTGCTTTTAGGGAGTGACCACGACTTGTTGGGGGGCCCACCATCACTCTGGTAATTGTCTTCATGTTTGTTTATGCATTTCCTAATTTAATTGTTCTCTTTTATTTTTTGTACATGCATATTTTTATTGTGTTAACTAGTTTGTTGTAGCTTAATTGTTTTGATTCTCTTTTGCAGGTTAGGATGATGAGATGTGTTAGCATGCATTGATTTCGTAGATTATGAACATACTTTCAAGTCTCTATACTAACCCCATGTGAATTTAGATGTTAGATCATGCTTGATTTATGATTTTATAGTCTAGTTTAAAAAAGAGTTTAATTAGAATAGAACAGAGTTTAATTTGGATTTTCTTTGACAGGGATTGATGGATGGATATAGTTAATTCCAGTTTTTTATTATAGCTTGCTTACTTCAGTTTTATATAGATCTCATTTAATTAGTTGTTGGTTAATGTAGATTGTTAATTTACTTTCACAATTTAATTTATGTTTTCAATTATTTCCTTATTGCAGTTTGAATGGTTAGAATAGACATAGCATAGTTTCGTTTTACGCAATTTCCTTTCCTAGAATTAAATTGCAATTATATTTCTTAGTTAATGGTTGAATCTAGTTTTGCTTATGTAGAATAGAAGTATAATGATGATCTCGTTATGTTGTTGATGGTTTATACATGAATATGCATGGTATTTAACATTATTTTTGTCATGGCTAAATTCTCGTTGGATTGTTTAATCCATACCTTTCATTTTTCCATTGAGATTAGTGTTGAGATTATACCATTGGAATTGTCCTTTGTTGTCAAATGCCATCGAGATATTATCCGACACTGGAGACATTCACACAACCACCAACATTATATTTGAATTGTCATTAGTTTTCCTATTTTCGTAGATTAAAGATAGTTTCGTGCTTTCATAGATTAGAATAAAGTTTTATTGTTGCTGTAGTGTAGATAGAGTTTGCTTTGATAGATTAGATAGTAGTTTGCTTATCATAGATTAAGAATTAGTTGTTAGTCTTTCTTGCTTTCAATAAAATAGATTTCTTTTCATGCATTAGAAATAGTTTTGCATTGAGCATTTAGTCCAGTTGCCTCTTAGATTTCCTTTCACGCATTAGAAATAGTTTTGCATTAAGCATTTAGTCCACTTGCCTCTTAGGCTAGATAGTTGTTCAATGAGAAGTTTTACTTTGATTGCTTGCAGTAGTTAATTGCCTTTGCTTACTTGTCTTTTTCTTTAGTAGGTTAGTTAGGTGTCTTTGCTTACTTGTCTTTTGCTTTAGTAGGTTAGTTAGGTGTCTTTTCTTGCTTGTCTATTTGTTTTAATAGGTTAGATAGGTGTCTTTGCTTGCTTGTTTATTTATTTTCTTTCATAGGATAGTTGCTCATTGAATGTTGGTTGGCAAGTTAAAATAGTTAGCTTTTGTCATTTGCTTATTGATATGCCTAGATAGTTGCTTATTTCTTATTGTTGAACTAGTTTTCTTTACATAGGGTTTTACTTGTTTTCTTAGGAACTATCCATTGATCCTTGGCCCAAAAGTACTTAGGTTACCTAGTTTCAATTTGCTTAGTAGGGTTTGCTCATTAGGTAGTTTTTCTTGAGTAGATTAGCCTTAGATAGCTACCTTCCTTAGTTAGACTATACTCCTACTAGCCTTCTACCTTTGTCATATATTTTGCTACAACTCTAAGTTTACTTACCCCGGGTTGACAATTTAATTGAGGGTTTTTACTGTGTTTTTAGTGCATATATAACACCCATCAATTCCCGTATGAGTAAATTATGTTCCACTTTAATACCGCCTCTCCCCCTTGTGTATGTTCATAATTAACCCACATTGGTTACAAATTTGAGAACTCGTTGGTCCATTAAGCACTTCACCCACCAATCAATTTTCCAATGGAGGCAACCCCTTGGGTCGCTTTGTGGAGGTTTTCTCCTGGTCTGCTACTAACATCTGGTGTTGGTGTCACAATTGTGGTGTTTGACCCCCGTGCCTCGGTTCCCTTTGTGAAAATTTTCCCTTTCCTTACTTCATTCCTTAATAACAGTGGCATATTCTCATCTGCGTGAATTTCGTTCCACTCTAATAATGACTCTCCCCTTTGTGTGTGTGCATAATAATCCCACATTGGTTGCAGGCTTGAGAATTGGGTGGTTCATTAGACCCTTCATCGACCAAACCATTGGCTAATGAAGGCCCCCGTGTTTCCTGGTGGAGGTTTTCTCCTGATCTCCTACTAACATCCTGTGTAAGTGTCATGATTGTGGTGTTTGACCCCTGTGTCTCGGTTCACGTTTTGAAGATTTTCCTTTCCTTACCGCATTCCCTCATAATAGTGGCATATTCTTGTCTATGTGAATTGCGTTCCACTTTGATAATGCCTCTCTCGCTTGTGTGTGTGCATAATAATCAAAATTTATTGCATCCTTGAGAATTGGGTGGTTCATTAAGCCCTTCACCAACCAAACCATTTGCAAACGGAGGAATCCATGGGGATGTTTGGTGGAGGTTTTCTCTAGGTCTCCTAATTACATTTGGTGTCAGTGTTGTGATTGTGGTGTTTGACCACTGTGTCACGGTTCGCTTTGTGAAGCTTTTCCTTTCATTACTACATTCCCTAACAACAGTGGAGTTTTCTCGTCAGCGAGAATTTTTTTCCGCTTTAATACTACCTCTCCCCCTTATGTGTGTACATAATAATCCCACATTGGTTACAGCTTTGAGAATTGGGTATTTCATTAAGCCCTTCACCCACCAAACCATTTGCAAACATAGGCAGCCCTGAGACCGCTTGGTGGAGGTTTTCTCCCAGTCTCGTACTAAGATCTGGTGTCGGTGTCATGATTGAGGTGTTTGAATCTCATGCCTCGGTTCTCTTTGTGAATATTTTCCTTTCCTTACTGTATTACCTAATAATAGTTGCATATTATCATTTGTGGGAATTCTGTTCCACTTTAATACTTTCACTCACCCTTGTGTGTGTGCGTAATAATCCACATTGGCTGTAGACTTGAGAATTAGGTGGTTCATTAATCCCTTCACCCACCAAACCATTTGTGAATTGAGGTAGCCCTAGGGCTGCTTGGTGGAGGTTTTCTCCCAGTCTGATACTAACATCTAATGTCGGTTTCATGATTGTGGTGTTTGACCCCCGTGCCTCGATTCCCTTTCTGAAGCTTTACCTTTCCTTACTGCATTCCCTAATAATAGTGGCATATTCATGACTGCACGAATTCGGTTCCACTTTAATACTACTTCTCCCCCTTGTGTGTGTGTTATAATCCCACGTTGGTTGTAGCCTTGGGAAATGGGTGGCTCATTAAGCCCTTCACCCACCAAACCATTTGCAAACAAAGGCAACCATGGAGCCTCTTGGTGGAGGTTTTCTCCCCGTCTCCTAATAAAATCTGGTGTTGATGTCATGATTGTGGTGTTTGACCCTCGTGCCTCGGTTCACATTGTGAATCTTTGCCTTTACTTACTGCATTCCTTAATAATAATGGAATTTTCTTGTCTGCGGGAATTTCGTTCCACTTTAATACTGCCTCTCCCCCTTATGTGTGTGCATAATAATCCCACATTGGTTGCATCCTTGAGAATCGGTTGGTTCACTAATCCCTTCACCCACCAAACCATTTGCTAACAGAGGCAGCCCTGGGGCCGCTTGGTGGAGGTTTTTTCCCGATCTCTTACTAAGATCTGGCGTCGGTGTCATTATTGAGGTGTTTGACTTCTGTGCCTCGGTTCCCTATGTGAAGCTTTGTCTTTCCTTACTTCATTCCCTAATAATACTGACATTTTTCGCATGTGTGGGAATTTCCCACTTTATTACTGTCTCTCCCTAGTGTGTGTGTGTGCGTAATAATCCAAATTGGTTGTAGCCTTGAGAATTGGGTGGTTCATTAAGCCCTTCACCCACTAAATGATTTTCCAACGGAGGCATCCCTTGGGCCGCTTCGTGGAAGTTTTCTCGTGGTCTCCTACTAACATTTGGTGGTCTCCAGAATGAGTTATGGGCTTGAATTGGGACAAATACCCACCTCATGCCCTGGAAGTTTCGCAAGGTGGTATTTTATCTTGTATACCTCACCGATCATTCTTTTCCTACATAGATTGCATGAGAGAATTTGGTGATTCCTTGGATTAATAGGCTCACCATACTCCCAAAATGGATCCAATGACTTTGGCATCTTTAATATGGAAAAATATGAACCTAGGGAAAAAAACATCATTTTTTAGCATGTGTTATTGATGAAAAAAAGAAAAATTAAAAATTAGAGATAAATCAATGATGTATCTAGCATTCAAACTTGGTTTTGAACCCGAAAAACACACAAATTTGTTTTAACTAATTTACATTGACGTAGGGTAAGAAAATCCCAAAAACGTTTTTGGGCATACATTGCAAGAAAGAAAATCACATAACAGTGGCAAAAAATGGTTTTTGATCCATCAAAAATCTATTTTGAAGATGTAAAACTCATTTCCACTGAAAACCTATTAAAATATATGGTGGAAAAATGAGAAATAATGGGCAATTTTTTTTACTTACCTCCAAATGAAAAAAATGTGAAGTGGAGTGAAAATTCCAATGCCAAATCCACAAATCTGACCCTTGAATCCACAAAATCTCAATGACAAACTCTTCCTTCACTGGTTGGATGGCTTGGCTCTTCTCCTTGGCTAAATGTCAAAATAAAACCAAAAAAAGCTCGTCGCGGATCACTTAAACCAACAAACTTTTCAACATGGAAATTTATTCCCTTGGACTCACAATTTTTCCCAAACAATCACCCAATTTTTTCCCAAAAAATCGCCCGATTTTTTGACGATTTAGCGTTTTCTTAATCAAATCACGATTTATCGTGAATTTGGCGATTTTTGTAACAGAGGTTTGTGTGATAATCTACATTGGTTGCAACATTGAGAATTGGGTGGTTCATTAAGCCCTTCATCCACCAAACCATTTTCCAACGGAGATAACCTTGGGGCCGCTTGGTGGAGGTTTGATCCTGGTCTCCTACTAACATCTGGTGTCTGTGTCGTGATTGTAGTGATTGAACCCCGCGCCCTAGTTCCCTTTCTGAAGCTTTGCCTTTCCTTACTGCATTCCTTAATAACAATGGCATATTCTTATTTGCATGAATTCCATTCCACTTTAATACTGCCTCTACCGCTTGTGTGTGTGCGTAATAATCCCACATTGGTTGCATCCTTGAGAATTATGTGGTTCTTTAATGGCTTCACCCACCAAACCATTTTCCTAGAGAGGCAACCCTTGGGCCACTTGGTGGAGGTTTTCTCCTGGTCTCCTACTAACATCTGGTGTCGGTGTCGTGATTGTGGTTTTTGACCTTCTTTCCTAAGTTCCCTTTGTGAAGCTTTTCCTTTCCATTCTACATTCCCTAATAAAAGTGGCATATTCTCGTCTGCGTGAATTCCTTTCCACTTTAATACCGCTTCTCTCCCTTGTGTGTGTGCGTAATAAACCCACATTGGTTACAACATTGAGAATTCAGTGATTCATTAAGCCCTTCACCCACCAAAACATTGGCCAAAGGAGGCAACCTTTGGGTCACTTGGTGGATTTTTTCTCCTGGTCTCCTACTAACATCTTGTGTCAGTGTCGTGATTGTGGTGTTTGACCCCCGTGCCTCGATTCCCTTTGTGAATATTTTTCTTTCCTTACTACATTCGCTAATAATAGTGGCATATTCTCGTCTACAGGAATTCTGTTCCACTTTAATATTGCCTCTCCCACTTGTGTGTGTGTGTAATAATCCCACATTGGTTTTAGCCTTGAGAATTAGGTAGCTCATTCATCCCTTCACCCACCAAACCATCTACCAACGAAGGTAGTCCTTGGGCCTCTCGGTGGAGGTTTTCTCCATGTCTAATACTAACAACTAATATCTATGTCAGGATTGTGGTGTTTGACCGTCGTGCCTCAGTTCCCTTTTTAAATATTTTCCTTTCCTTACTCCATTCCTTAATAACAATGGCCTATTTCTGTATGTGGGTATTATGTTCCACTTTAATACTATTTCTCCCCTTTGTGTGTGTGCATAATATTCACACATTGGTTGCAACCTTGAGAATTGGGTGGTTCATTAAGCCCTTAACCCACAAAACAATTTTCCAATGGAGGCAACCCTTGGGCCTCCTGTTGGAGGTTTTCTCCTGGTCTCCTACTAACATTTGGTGTAGGTGTCATGATTGTGGTGTTTGACCCCCATGCTTCGGTTCTCTTTTTGAAGATTTTCCTTTCCTTAATTCATTCCCTCATAATAGTGGCATACTCTCGCCTATGTGAATTACATTCCACTTTGATACTACTTCTCCCACTTGTGTGTGTGCATAATAATACACATTGGTTGCAACCTTGAGAATTGGGTTGTTCATTAAGCCCTTCACCCACCAAACCATTTGAAAATGGAGGCAACCATGGGGCCTCTTGGTGGAGGTTTTCTCTGGGTCTCCTAATAACATCTGGTGTCGATGTCGTGATTATGGTGTTTGACCCCCGTACCTTGGCTCACTTTGTGAAGCTTTGCCTTTCGTAATTGCATTCCTTAATAACAGTGGAATTTTCTCATCTGCAGGGATTTCGTTCTACTTTAATACCGCCTCTCCCCCTTATGTGTGCGTAATAATCCCACATTGGTTGCAGCCTTGATAATTGCGTGGTTCATCAATCCTTTCACCCACCAAACCATTTTCCAACAGAGACAACCCTGGGGCTGCTTGCTCCTGGTCTCGTACTAAGATCTGGTATCGGTGTCATGATTGAGGTGTTTGACTACCGTGCCTTGGTTCCCTTTGTGAAGATTTTCCTTTCCTTAATGCATTCCCTAGTAATAGTTGCATATTCTTGTTTATGGGAATTCCGTTCCACTTTAATGGTGTCACATTGATCCAAAATGGATCCAGGAACCAAAATGGGTCTAGGAAGGCCTAAAAATCAAAGTTCTCATAATCACTTAAAAAATGATGTGTGTGTAGGCCTCGTCGTTACGAATCCAACGCAACTTGAACGGGCTCAAACAGACACATTATGCGAAATATATCGCGTTCTGTTTGTTTTGCCTAACATGCAAAATTTTTGCTGATTGTGCAGTCTGTACAGTGCTGACATGGCAGCTGACCGTACATGTGACGTGGCAGTGATGCATTGGAAGTTGCATGGACCAGTTCATTGGTGACACGTGGCAGTGATGTGTGGGCAAATTAATCATTGAAACGTGGCAGTTAGAGGGAAAGTGTTATGGTGCCACGTGGCCCAGTCGTGGGCTGCCACGTGGAACTCCTCCATTGATTGGCAGTGGTAAAAGTTTTATGGACTCCACCAGAGTCGAACCCGTGACCTACGGTCTGAGCAGAAGAGTTTTGGCAGGGTTGTGCTACCAACCCGCCCACTTTATTGCTTAACACTCTATGTTCAAATCAAATATTTGAATTGAAAGGTGTAAGCGGATGGAAGAGTTAAGGGTTGGGGTCTATCCCCAACCCCCAATGCGCACTCCATGTAACCTTACCATGGAACCACCCTCTTAACTATTGGCGCATATACTACTTGGTGGTTAGCTCCCGTTTTGATGCTACCACATGACCATATGACTCGGACCTCCAAAAGCTTAGAGCAGATTTATGGGGATAGCGTTTGGTCAGTCGGGCTAGCCCGCTGAACAAGGTGCATGACCAAGGAGCTAGGAACCAGGGGTTGAACAAATTACTATGCGCGTGGAGGATTAGGACAAGGCCATATGGCCAAGCCACATGACCAGGGCCCAAGATCGGGGGGCTAAGGACCAATGGCAGATAGCCCAGGGCCACATGGAGGGAGCCCATATGACCAGGAGCCCAAAATGTGGGGGTTGCGCCCTGCATTTTGCCCAATTTTTAGGTTTTCAACCATATTATATGATTTTTAGTGTTTTTTCAACCAGTTTTGGGAGATTTTGGCCATTATTGGAGGATATGGAGCCATTTTTGAGGCCAGATATTGGGGCGGAAGTTGGGAGTTTGTTGCCAACTTCAAGAATTTATAAAACAAAGGTTATTGGTAGCCTTAGGGAGGTTCAGAAGAGGAGAAATGTTGAATAATTGTAAATCCAAAGTCGTTTTTATGCAGGGAAGCCATTGAGGAGAGCAACTTTGTGGGCCATTTCCGGGAGCTTCGTTCGTCCGTTTTCATTGCCGTCAGTTTTGTTGGGTTCTTGAGATATAGTAGAACACATCCATACTATTTTGTAATCCATTTGACACTATTATAATGTATTTTTGAAGCTTTGAAGAGAAATAAGAAAGCCTCACCCACTGAGGCAAAGGCCCAGAGACGTAGGTGATATTGCCGAACTCCATTAACAACTTTTGTTGTTATGGTTTGCTGATCCTTGTGATTATTTCTAGATCTATATATCTTATTATGGATTCCATGTTACATCATTAATTCTTCCTCTTTCATAAAATTCCTGAATGGTTAATGAACTCATGTTTTAAAACTCAACCATAGTCTTTAAAAGATATTTCAGATCAAGTGGTATCAAAGCTAGTTGACGGTTGGTTTTTGAGTTTGCATGATTACCAAGGAAAAGTTGAATCATGGTGAAGGTGAGGTTGTTGAAGAGAATCCTGAGATTGGATTGAGAAAGAGAACTTCTCAAAGTGAGAAGATGGCATCGAAAGAGGGACTTTCTCATGAGGAGAAAGAGTTTTGAAATACTTTCTTCGCCATGTCGGAGATGGTGAAGGTTCTATATGACGATTACTTGGAACGGAAGAGACTGATTCTAGGTGAATATTCAAAGGTCAAAATTGAAGAAGGAGAGGATCCTCATAAAACTCCTCCTTCACCTCCTTCTCCATCAACTTCTTCTTCTTCAAGTACAAGTTCCAAATCCACCACAAGAAAACATGTCCATAAACATGAAAATGATATTCCTTTACTTAAGATTGATGTGAAATTTGAATTGCCCATGTATGATGGTGAAGTCAATGCAGAGAGGCTTGATAACTAGGTCAGACATATGGAGGTTTATTGCAGTGTGCAAAAAATCAAGGATGACGCAACTCAAATCAAATTGGCATCGCTTCGACTTGCAGGCACAACACTCATCTGGTGGCAAAGAAAGTTGCAAAATGGCACGCAACAAGTGGGTAATGTATTTCCATCATGGCAAGTTTTTGTTTCTGCACTTAGAAAGAAATTTAATCCTTTGGGTTATAAAGAGAAGGCTTTAATTGAATGGCAAGGTCTTAAACTAAGAAAGGGACAAACAATGCAATAATACAAAGATGAATTTTGTAAGATGACATTAATGTTAGACATTCCATTACATACCCAAGAAACTCTTATGGAAGTATATAGGAGATTTACCTGCACATATTCGTAATACTGTATTTATGTTTGGACCTACTAATCTTGATGAGGTTTCTGTTCAATCAAAATACATTGAGGCAGGAAAAACATGAGTTGGTGTATTATGGGAATCGTCTTCGAGAAAAGAGGACAAAAGGAAGTGGAATGGGAAGAAGGGAAATCTAGTGGCAAGAAAGGAAGAGAAGCTATCTTGCAAGAATTGCAAGAAAGAAGGGCATGATGAGGCCATTTTTGACAATTGCATCCCGAAAAGAGACCAAAGTGGTTCAAAGAGAGGAAAGGGTGGAAAACAATTGCAGCAACATCATGACCAACAGACTTGGGATCAGATTTAGGTGATGAATCTAAAATCATAGCGGTTGGTTTGACAGGTAAAATTGGTGATGTATTTGATTCTAGAAGTAAATTGTTTCACATAAGGGTCATAATGAGGCATATCAAGGTCAACACATTGATAGATAGTGGATCTCAATCTAACTTGATTTCAGAGGAAGTTGTTAAGAAATTGGGATTAAACACTCAAATGCATCATAATCCTTACTCACTTAAATGTATAAGCAACAATCATAAATTACACATAACAAAAAAATGCACATTAAAGTTTGCAATTTCATCTAAGTTTGTGGATGAGGTAACATGTGATGTGGTGCCACTCAATGAGTGTGGAATTTTCTTAGGCATTCCTTATTTGTATGATCGCAAAACAATCTTCTACGAGGAACATAATCAATATCACTTAATCAAAGCATGCAAGGAATATGGTGTACATGCTCATCACTTAAAAGCAAATCAATCTCTTCAAACAATGGAACAATTAAGGAAGGAAGTTCATGCAAACAACACACTTATAATTGTGCTAAATCAAGTAATTGGTCTTAAACAAGAACATGAGATGATTGTAGAATGGAAGTTCAATCATACTTTCCTTCAAGATAAGCTAATGTCGTGCAAGTATTACAAACATATTAGCTCATTTGCAATTATATTTTTGATGTTATCATTAGTAATGTTGTCAACATGGATGATAGTGGCTTCAGTAAGATGTGGCAGAGTACAAGTGACTAACGATATGCTGTCAGTTGTCATGGTTGTTTTGCAATTGATCTTGATGAGACAGGTGCACATGACATATTTTAAAGACAAAGAACAAGGGTGGCCTATCCCACACTTGATGACTGGTTAGTATCCTTTTGGAGGACCAAAAGGTCTTAGTGGGGAGGCATAATCCAAAATGGATCCAGGAACCAAAATGGGTCTAGGAAGGCCTAAAAATCAAAGTTCTCATAATCGCTTCAAAACGGACGTGTGCGTAGGCCTCGTTGTTATGAACCCAATGCAACTTGAACGGGATCAAATAGACACCATATGAGAAAGATATCACGTTTTGTTCATTTTTCTAACAAGACAAAAAACTCGCTAACTATACAATATGTACAGTGTTGACATGGCAGATGACTATACAATCCATACGACTATATAGGTGATGTGGCAGTGATGCATTGGAAGTTGCGTGGACTAGTCCATTGATGACACGTGGAAGTGATGTGTGGGTGAATTGGACGTTGACACATGGAAGTTAGAGGGAAAGTGTTATGGTGCCATGTGGCCCAGTCATGGGATACTACATGGCACCCCTCCATTGGTTGGCAGTGGTAAAAATTTTATGGACTCCACCGGTGTCAAACCCGTGACCTCCGGTCTGGGCAGAAGAGTTTTGGCAGGGTCGGGCTACTAGCCCGCCCACTTTGTTTCTTAACACTCTATGTTCAAATCAAATTTTTGAATTGAAAGGTGTAAGCGGATGACAGAGTTAAGGGTTGGGGCCTAGCCCCAGCCCTAGACGGACACTCCATGTAATCTTATGACGGGACCACCCTCTTAACTGTTGGCGTGGATACTACTTGGGGGTTAGCTCACGGTTCGACACTACCACATGACCATATGAATCGAACCTTCAAAAGGTTAGTGTGGATTTATGGGGATAGCGCTCGGTTGACTGGGCTAGCCCATCGACCAAGGTGCGTGACCAAGGGGCTAGGAAATAGGGTCCTAATAGATTACTATGCATGTGGAGGATTAGGAGAGGGCCATATGGCCAAGCCACATGACCAAGGCCCGAGATCGAGGGGCTAAGGACCATCGTTAGATAGCCCAGGGCCACATGGAGGGCGCCCATATCACCAGGAGCCCTGAATTTGGGGGTTGCGCCCTATATTTTGCCCAATTTTTGGGTTTTAAACCAGATTATATGATTTTTAGTGAGTTTTCAACCAGTTTTGGGAGATTTTGGCCATTATTAGAGGATCTGGAGCCCTTTTTGAGGCCATATCTTGGGGGGAAGTTGGGAGTTTGTTTCCAACTTCAAGCCTATATAAACCAGAGGTTGTTGACAGACTTAGAGAGGTTCATAAGAGGATAAATTCTGAATAATTGTAAATCCAAAGTCATTTTTATGCAGGGAAACCATTGAAGAGAGCAACTTTGCGGGCCATTTCCGAGAGCTTCGTTCTTCCGTTTCCAGTGCCGCCAGTTGTGTTGGATTCTTGAGATCTATAATAACACATCCATATTAGTTTGTAATCCATTTGAAACTGTTATGATGTAATTTTGAAGCTTTGACGAGAAATAAGAAAGCCTCACCCACTGAAATAAAGGCCCAGAGACGTAGGCAATATTTCTGAACTCCATTAACAATGTTTTCTGTTATGGTTTATTGATTCTTGTGCTTATTTATAGATCTATATATCTTGTTATGGCTTCCATGTTACATCATTAATTATTTCTTTTTCATCGAATTAATAAATGGTTAATGAACTCATGTTTTAAAACTCAACCATAGTCTTTAGAAGATCTTTTCGAATCACACACCCACTTGTGTGTGTGCATAATAATCCACATTGGTTGTAGACTAGAGAATTGGGTGGTTCATTAAGCCCTTTACCCACCAAACCATTTTCCCACTGAAGAGGCCTTGGGGCCGCTTGGTGGATGTTTTCTCTCGGTCTAATACTAACATCTAATGTCGGTTTCATGATTGTAGTGTTTGACACTTGTGCCTCAGTTCCCTTTATGAAGCTTTGACTTTCCATACGACATTCCCTAATAACAGTGGAATATTATCGACTACATAAATTCAGTTCCACTATAATACTACTTCTCCCTCTTGTGTGTGTGCATTATAATCCCACATTGGTTGTAGCCTTCAGAATTGGGTGGTTCATTAAGCCCTTCACCCACCAAACCATTTTCCAACGGAGGCAACCCTTAGGCCACTTGGCCTTAGGTTTACTCCCGGTCTCCTAGTAACATCTAGTGTTGGTGTCATGATTGTGGTGTTTAAACCCCGTGCCTAGGTTCCCTTTGCAAAGCTTTGTCTTCCTTACTACATTCCCTAATAACAGTGGCATATTCTCGTCTGCGTGAATTTCTATCCACTTTAATATTTCCTCTTTGTCTTATGTGTGTGTGTAATATACCTGCATTGGTTACATCCTTGATAATTGGGTTGTTCATGTTGGATTACTGAGAGGGGGGGTGAATCAATAATAGTGTAATTATAATCCTTTTTCTTCAAATGTTATATCAATGTAGAATTATTATCCAATAATGAGTAGTAAGAAATAAACAATCACACATATACACAGTACACCAGTGTTTTACGTGGAAACCCAAATCGAGAGAAAATCACATAATTCTTTTCTTATATGTCTTGAAGAATTACATTCATTGGAAGCACCAAATTCCTTTGTTTTCCATCTGCAACTGGAAGGAGGCTCCAACCCCCTAGTTTCTGAGGCTACAACCTGAGGGAAGCTCCAACTCCCCAATTCTCTGGCTACAACCAGAAGGAGGCTACAACCCCCAATGTTCTCCGGCTACAACCAGGAGGTGGATACAACCACCTTTCCTTGCCCCGTCCTACCACCCAGAAGTAGAAGTAGAATGATGGAACGACTGTCACACTATCACTGTGAGATATACCGTTGTAAACTTGTACCAAAAAATCTGAACCATGCATCAACCATGCATCAACCTATACCTTAACCTGTAATCAACATGTAACATAAACAAGTGCATCAACCATGCACCAACCTGTAATCAACATGTACCATAAACAAGTGCATCCAACCATGTACGAAGTATGTACCAATCATGTGTCAACTACTCATCAATATGTACCAACATCATCAACTATACACCTCATGTATGTGCGCCAGCTCATCAACTACTTATCTCAACCATGTACTCAACATGTAACACAACCAAAAGCCCTCATCAATTTCATCATCCAAATCTGATTTGTAGCTCTGTAATAGACCTGGTGTATATGATCACATTCTTTCAAACCTTCCTTAACTTTAAAAACAAGAGACTAGCATTTTCATCAAACTTTTCTTTAGTCTCACATACCCAGTTTTGGATTAGTCAACAACCCTAACTTGAAGTAATCATAACTTTGAAAATGTAATGTATAAATATCTGAAACTAATACACAATTTTCTTCAGTGTGTTTTAGGCAATTCCTCCAAGTTTCACTACTTGGTACCTCTCAGAAAAGGAGTTATAGCAAAAATGGCATACCTTGCTGAATTCTGGCTTATTCTAGAAAGTGACCTTGTAGAGCGTGACCCGCACAAAATATTTGATGAATTGATCCAAAACTATTAAAAAGAATACTATAGATTGTACCCTAACCAACACATTTGGTCTCACTGAATTTGGATCTGTTATGAATAAGTTATGACGTTTTTACCCGAAACACTTGATTTTGACTAGTTTCAAGACTGGCCACAAACCCTATTTTCCACGGAGTGTAAATCCGAAAATACAATGACCCACAAGATAAATGTTTTACCACAGATACTTGGATATGTTTTTTCACTTGCATAGAAATGTCAGGATCTGAATCATTATATAAAAAACGTTATAGCGAAAATGGTGAGATGACCTGTAAATAACATACCTTAGAAAGCACCATCAAAAGAATTTATCCTTCCTTGCATTTCGGCCTTATTTTTTTCACTCTCCTCAGAATTTAGGCTTAGATATCATTTGGTTACCTCAGAAACATATAGATATTCAATATTCTCAAGTGTGATTCAAATGAGAGAGCCTTGCCTCTTATTTATACTCTCCAAGTAGCTTCCTTAAAAACATCTTCTAGGTCACTTGGCCCACTTTCCTTATTTTAGGG
>SNQJ01S0005454.1:225752-239833 GCA_010110895.2 Picea sitchensis | reverse complement strand
GCCCATTTGCCGAATCCATTGTCCCAACCCTTTAGCCTTTCCTCAAGCCAAAGGAGAATTAATGCAAAGCAGTTGGAGGACAGAAGAGGAGGAGCCCAGGATCAGGATCAAGGAGCGGTGGTCGGTCTCGACTTTGATTGTAATTTGATTCATTTTGAAAATAATAAAAGAATACTTTTCCCATCCCAATGCATGAGTTATCTATGATTTGTTTAATTTGTGCTTAATTTCTAACCCTCAAGTAGAAAAGTAGCGTGCATACATCGTTGTTTGTTTTTTATTGTAGGTTATTGTTGGAAGGAGAAACACCAGCAAACGGACAAAAGCACAATGAAGGATCTACACCAAACATCAGTAATCAGGTTGGTAGTTCCTTTCCATGTATGTATTGTAAAAGAGGGGTTTAAGTTTTGGGTGGTAGGTTAAAAAGTAATTTCTTTACGGTCAAAATCTGCATGCAAGTCTGACCCTAGTTTGCTAGTCCGTAGGGTATTTTTCCCAACAACAATTTGACAATGGAGGCAACCCTTGGGCCGCCTGGTGGTGGTTTTATCCTTTTCTCCTACTAACATCTGGTGTAAGTGTCATGATTGTGGTGTTTGAACCCTGTGCCTCTGTTCGCTTTTTGAAGCTTTGTTTTTCCTTACCACATTCCCTAATAATAGTGGCATATTCTCGTCTATGTGAATTGTGTTTCACTTTGATACCACCTATCTCGCTTGTGTGTGTGCATAAAAATCCACATTGGTTGAAACCTTGAGAATTTGGTGGTTCATTAATCCCTTCAGCCACCAAACCATTTGCAAACGAAGGAAACCATGGAGCCTCTTGGTGGAGGTTTGCTCCTGGTCTCCTAATAACATTTGGTGTCAGTGTCGTGATTGTGGTGTTTGACCCTTGTGCCTCGGTTCACTTTGTGAATCTTATCCTTTCCTTAATGCATTCCCTAATAATAATGACATTTTCTTGTCCGCGGGAATTCCGTTCCACTTTAATAATGCCTCCCCCCCTTGTGTGTGTGCATAATAATACCACATTGGTTGCAATCTTGATAATTGGGTGGTTCACTAAGCCCTTCACCCACCAAACCATTTGACAATAGAGGTATCCCTGGGGCCGCTTGGTGGAGGTTTGATCCTAGTCTCTTACTAAGATCTGGTGATGTGTTGTTATCCCCATTTTGTGGATAACTAAGGAGATTATGTCTCGACGCCCTCAGGTTGCAGATATGGAGTGCTGAGAGACTACATGACCAACAATACCCTTTTGCATAGTTGGAAACCCCTCTCACCACCACATATGGTCACAGATTTCCAGATGGCATCCACCACATCAACTAGCTTCCAGAAGGAAGTGGGCCTTGTTCCATGAGGTACAAGTCATTATTATGGTGAGCATCATTTCAATATTTAATCTAGTTGAGTATTCTATATCTTAGATTTCTCTAGATTTCAATATATATGCTTGGACATTGTTCCTTTTCCTTGATTCACCTTGGTGGTTGACATTGTTCCCTAGTAAGTGGTTTTCATTGGGGATGGGTTTGATACTAGGAACTCCCTTAATGATCCATTGTATCGTTCTTGACCATACTTACCACTTTCCATCATTATTCCCCTCCACTTCCTTATCTCTTGGGATTTTAGGGTGTATTGACCCAAAGAAGGGGTTTTCCCTCATTCTATCGGAAGAAGGGACTCAAGGCCCAGAGGGATTGATGTTGGGTAAAAAATAAAATCCTTGTATAAACCTTCTAGATGCTTTGCCTAGGGATCACCCAAGAAAGAAATGAAATACTTATCTTTGAGTAAAGGGAACCCACAATATAATAAAAAGTGCTTAAAAGGTTAGTTGAAGGATAGGAGGTCTGATCGTGAGCTGACCTATCACGTCCATGAATATCTAGTGGTATGACATTGCCTTCATCTGGTCACCAAACCAGGGTAATGGCTCTCAGTTACATGGCTGATAGAAAGGGGGTCTCATCACGAGCCAACCTTCTCATTTCCACTAGGTGTTTGTGGGTGACATTGCCATTATCTAGTCACTACGCCAGGCCAGTTACCTTCAACCTCTCCTTAAAACTATTTAAGAATAAAAGAATGGCAATTGATCGGCTTGGAAAAAGTGCATTGCGGACGAAGGTACCACACACCTTCTACAAAGGAACCCATGAATGAGACACTGCTATCCCTTGTATGTCATGAGCCCTATGCCCATTGAGTCTTGATTCCAACCACTTCATCCACTTTACATGGCTTAGAGAGGGATCTCATGGAAACTCTCCTTGACCTAGGGAAAGATCTACACAATAGGACACCTCGTTAACCCTCCCATATTCAAGCTTGACAACTTGCATAGTGTCTTTGAGCAATTAATTGTTTGATATAGTGATCTTTGATGCACATTCTTAGGTGGCTCTTTTATCGATTGGATTCACTTATCATTATATTATAACTTGATATTCTTGGATGGCATTCTCAATTGTCTTTGTAGGACCTAGTTGGTGGACAGTTTTGGGAGAACAAGCCTAGCTTGGGCTTCCATGTGGATACAAGCCCACGGGTTGGATATCAAGGGCCTGCATGCCATATGAGAAAGATCAAACTTGGAAGGACTTGAAGATGACTTGGAAAACATATCCTAGCACCAGCATGCCAAACGTTTTTCCTAGGAGAGGCAAAATGTCACTTCTAGAGGCATGATGCCACTAGGGGGTTAGGGCTTGGTGGTGAGGTGCCACTCATTGACACATGGAAGTTTTGAGGATAAGAATATATAGATTGTCTAAATTCTTGAAATGTGGCCTTTGGATGCCTACCCATGCTTCTCCAACACCAACGACTTATTTTAAGTGGAAAAATGTCCCCTAAAGGGGAGACATCCATGTAAAATTAGGGTTTATTTGTGCAAAAGGGAAACATTAAATGATTTTTTTAATATTACTTTGTTAAAGGGGGAAAGATTAGGGTTGTTGACCCCTAGTCTTGTGGCTTACCCCTTAATTTATGGACAAGTCACCTTAGTGACATTTTGTATAAATAAAAGCAGGGAGGATTTTAATGATGGATTTTTTTTTTTTAAATGTAGAAATCTTGGTGAATCTTAGTAATCCTTCATATGACAACTATAAATGTTTGGCGATATTTTTGTAAAAATATTCAAATTTCTAAGGATTCTATATATTTTGTATAAAATTTTGGCGATTTTTAAGGTAAAATCATTTTATCCTATAGAATTTGGGTGAATCGTTTTTAGAATAACGAATATGTTTTTTGTAAAAACCATGGAAAATTAGCCCATGAGAGAAATTTAGCCCCTAAAGTCATCCCTGAATAAGAGATCATAAGTCTCATGTGAACATAGCTCTCCCTTGTGGAGAAGGATACTTAGCTGAAATTTTCGCTATTCTTGGAAAAATGCATCGCTCTTTTGCAATTGTTATGGTTTATCCTTGCTATTGATGGTGAAAATTGATGCTCTATGCTTGGAGACTCTTTCTTATGCATGTGGATGAACTTAACTTGGAAGATTAGGGTTTGATATAGCTTTTTTGTGGAATTGGTAAGGGAAAATATGCATTTATTATCTTTTGTCTTGCATTTTTCCATGATTATTGTTGGTTAGAACCCTTGGAGGAGTATAAGGGCATACACCCTCCCCAAGGTTTGTTCTCTTTCTTAAGAAAAGTAAATTTTTACAAGTTGTTTTGGAGAACTACAAGAGTGTACACCCTCCAAGGTCACCTTGGTTTGTTTTGCAAAACCTAGGAAGTAAAAGGGCTTACACCCCTAGGTATTTGTGGATCAAACATTTTAATCCAGGTTTTGCTTCTCAAGGTAAAATATTTTTTCAAGGTTGTGCCAAGAGAATTACAAGGGCGTACACCCTCTTGGCATCTCATAGATTGACTTAGCTACACTTGGGAATGACAAGGGCATGCACCCCCAAGTTCTTAGCCAATCCATCTCTTTCATTGACCCTATAAACCCAATAGTAAGGCACTAATCAATTTTTAATTTGCATTGGAGAAACAAAATTGTTGCATTGGGATACGTGAAAATACAAAGGAATCAACTTGTTCAAATTGCTTTCTTTCTTTGATGTTCTAGGCTTGCTTTTGCCCCTAGTGCGTCTCAATTGGATAAGTATTACTTATTTATTTTACAAATTTATGCTACAACCATTAGGGATGCAACAAACTCTCTTTTTCAAGCTCAATTTCTCACTCTTTTGTCGTTGGAATTGGTTGGAAAGTTGCTTTTATAAATCTATGTGATGTTAGCTATTGTTGGGAAATCTTTTGGCTGATTTCTTGGGGTAAAATTTTCTTCTGTAGAAAAACACTGCTACAGCCACTTGGCTGTCATAAACATACTATGAAATCTTATTTGTATATCCATCTAAGTACCACTAAAGTTGCGCTAAAGTATTGAGAATTTATCTACATGTTTTATGCCTCATAACTCAACTAATATTTGATTCTTTAAGTGGTTAAATCTGCAGTAGTTACTTGAGTTGATTGATGATATACATTTCTGATTACTATAGCAATTAGGGACAACAAGCTTAAATTGCTTGTCCACCTAACATACTGCATGCAACCTTGTTGTTTCTTGTGTCTCGGGTAAGTACAATCACTTTTGCAGGTACCCAAAGACTTGGCAGCCTTAAAACCTTCCGGAGACGAGTCATCAAAGCCACTTTCCTCTTCCTTTATTTACATTTAGGGGTATACTCCTCTTCATTCCCTTCCATCCATCTCCATCCCCCTAGGGTCATCAGGATCGCCTCCTTAGAGTGACCTAGTCACCCTTGAAGTGTGAGACCTACATCAAGGTGGCATTGGGTGTAGTGTCCCATTGTTGTATCACTTGATTTTGTGGTTGGGTTGGGCTTTTCCCAACCTACAAATTGTGGTATAACAGGTGTCGTGATTGTGGTGTTTGACTCTTGTGCCATAGTCCCCTTTGTGAATATTTTCCTTTCCTCACAACATTCCCTATTAATACTGGCATTTTTCAAGTGTGCGGGAATTCCGTTCCACTTTATTACCATCTCTCCCCATTGTGTGTGTGTGTAATAATCCATGTTGGTTGCATCCTTGAGAATTGGGTGGTTCATTAAGCCCTTCACCCACTAAACGATTTTCCAACGGAGGTAGCCCTTGGGCCACTTCGTGGAGGTTTTCTAGTGGTCTCCTACTAAGATCTGGTGTCGGTGTTGTGATTGTGGTGTTTGACCCTCGTGCCTTGGTTCCCTTTGTGAAGATTTTCCTTTCCTTACTGCATTCCCTAATAATAATGGCATATTCCTGTATGTGGGAATTTTGTTCCACTTTTATTGTGCTTCTCCCCTTTGTGTGTGTGCTTAATAATTCCACATTGGTTGCATCCTTGAGAATTGTTTGGTTCATTAAGCCATTCACCCACCAAACCATTTGGAAATAGAGGCATCCTTGGGGCCGCTTGGTGGAGGTTTTATTCTAGACTCTAACTAAGATATGGTGTCAGTGTCGTGATTGTGGTGTTTGACTCCCGTGCCTCTATTCCCTTTCTGAATATTTGCCTTTCCTTATTGTATTCCCTAATTATAGTGGCATATTCTCGTTTGCGGGAATTCTGTTCCACTTTAATACTATCTCTGCCCCTTGTGTGTGCACGTAATAATCCACATTGGTTGCAGCCTTGAGAATTGGGTTGTTCATTAAGCCCTTGACCCACCAAACCATTTGTCAATAGAGGTAGCCCTAGGCCTGCTTGGTGGAGGTTTTCTCCCTGTATTATACCAACATCTAATGTTGGTGTCGTGATTGTGGTGTTTTACGACTGTGCCTTGGTTCACTTTGTGAAGCTTTGTCATTCTTTACTGCATTCCCTAATAAAAGTGGCATATTCTGGTTTGCACGAATTTAGTTCCACTTTAATACTACTTATCCTCCTTGTGTGTGTGCATTATAATCCCAAATTGGTTGCAGCCTTGGGAATTGGGTGGTTCATTAAGCCCTTCACCCACCAAATTATTTTCCAACAAAGGTATCCCTTCGATCGCTTGGTGGAGGTTTTCTCCCAGTATCCTACTAACATTTGGTATTGGTGTCGTGATTGTGGTGTTTGACCCACGTGCCTCAGTTTCATTTGTGAATATTTTTCTTTCCTTCACTCTCTAATAATAGTGGCATATGAATATCTGCACAAATTTCGTTCCACTTTAATATTGCCTCTTCGAATTATGTGTGTGCGTAATAAACCCACATTGGTTACAACCTTGAGAATTGGGTAGTTCATTAAGCCCTTCACCCGCCAAACGATTTGGAAACAAAGGCAGACCTTGGGTCGCTTGGTGGAGGTTTTCTCCTAGTCTCATACCAACATCTAGTGTATGTTATGATTGTGGTGTTTGACCCCCTTGCCTCGATTCTATATGTGAAGATTTTCCTTTCCTTACTGCATTCCCTAATAATAGTGGAATATTTCCGTCTGTGGGAATTCCGTTCCACTTTAATACTGCTTCTCCCTTTTGTGTGTGGGTAATAATCCCACATTGGTTGGAGCCTTAAGAAATGGGTGGCTCATTAATCCCTTCACCTACCGAACCATTTGGAAATGGAGGTAGCACCTAGGACGCTTGGTGGAGGTTTTCTCTTGGTATACAACTAACATCTAGTATCGGTGTCGTTATTGTGTTGTTTGACCGTTGGTGCCAATTCCCCTTGCGTGTGTGCGTAATAATCCCACATTGTTTGCAACCTTTAGAATAGGGTGGTTCATTAATCCCTTCACCCTCTAGACCATTTTCCCATAGAGGCAGCCCTTGGGTAGCTTGGTGGAGGTTTTCTCTCAGTCTCCTACTAATATCTAATGTTGGTGTCATGATTGTGGTGTTTGACCATTGTGTCTCGTTTTCCTTTTAGAAGGTTTTCCTTTATTTACTGCATTCCTTAATAACATTGGCATATTCTCGTCTATAGGAATTTTGTTCCACTTTAATATTGGTTCTCCCCTTTGTGTGTGTGTGTAATAATTCCACATTGGTTGCAACCTTGAGAATGGGGTGGTTCATTAAGGCCTTCACCCACCAAACCCTTTGGAAACAGAGGAAACAATTGGATTGATTGGTATTCTTTATGCATTTTTCCTCTAGCATAATTTTGTCAGCAGTTTGGTATTCTTTGTGGTTCTTAGGATCACAAAAAATCTGTTGTGAGTTCATATTTATGAGAAACTTTAAATCCTTGAGCACCTAATTGACAAGCCATAATGCCATAAAGCTATTCATAAGTAGCTCGAAGGGGTTCTTATGGCAATGTTGGTGTTGGAGGTTGTGCTTCAGGAATAGTAACTACAGAGAAGATGCACATTTGGTTTCAAACTTGAGCATTCTTGAAAAAATTGAAAGTTTTGAAATCAATCATGTATTTGCACATAGCCAAAGGTTAAATAATGAGGCAATAGTTGATTTTGTGAAGGCCCTCTACAAGGTCTACATGCATTCACTGAGACAACTAGATATGAATTTTATAGAATGAGAGGAGCTCAGTTGTCAACATCTGAGTTATAGGTGGTAGTGCTAGCATGTATCAACCATTTCGCAGCACCAGGCGCTGCGAACTCGTGAGATGGATGTTTTGGAGGAACATACAGTTGAAAATTGGGAAGATAAGGTTATGGAAACTAATATCAATTCAGTTTAAAGATGGAGGGACACCTGACCAAGGGAGATGCGCTCAGATCAGTTAGAGACAGATGGAAACTAGAATCCAAATTTCCAAGTTAAGGATTTGACAGAAGAAACATAATCGACTTTTGTAGTCCCATCAACCCGAGATACCTGGCCCCGTTCCAGTTTTTGTGGCATGAGTGTTTCTCATTTACTCTTTTTATTAAAATGTGTAAAATCTTGGGAGTTTTTTGGAGAGTTGTAAACGACCCGAGGGTTATTTAGGAACAAGGGGACCACAAGTATATCAGTTTGTAAGCCAGAGGGGCAGGTGGGTTGTAATATATTATTGCTATTGAAGAATCATAAGAGATGTAATTTTCAGACTGTAATTCTTTTGTTTTATGTGTCTTCTTATTTGAATATATCACAGATTTGAGGATCAAAGGATGCCAATGGTTTATCGATCCCTAAGCAACAGAGGATTTGTTGTATTTTTCCCATTAGTCATTGTTTTGTATTTTTCCCATCAGTTATGTTCTATTCAAGTATCTTTTGATTCATTAAACTGAGAAGATCTTTGTTTAGTGAACATTCTATCTTATGTTTTTTGTCTGTATTCTTCCATCTATCGAACATATAAATATTGTTGTTTGATGAGCATCTTTAATGCCTTCAATGAGTAGAGTGTTTGTGAATCCATTTCTCGAAGGCCTGTTACTGATCTATAGATAACTTGTTGTCTTTTCTCTTGATTTTTCTCACTGATCCACTTGAAATTAAATCTTATTCAAATCAAATGCCATGTTACCAAGATTACTCCCATTTGCAGTCTGGGAGTGACTCTTGGAGAGTTAACATTCTCATAAATAAGGAATATGGAATTCTCCACCAACCACCACTTGCATTCAATTATCGATGCTTGGTATTTTAATAAGGAGCATGGTTAAAATATGAAGGCTAGGAAACTTGGGAAATTTAGGATTACTTATCAGCCCCTTGGAATCCCCCCTTTTTGGGTGCACCTCATATTGTTTTTCAGTTTTTATCTTCTTGATTTCATATTCATGATCATCGCATGGCTAGACAAAAATCTATGGCATCTTGGCGTACATTAAAATGAGGAGCTAAGGGAAATTTGAACTCGATCGGTCTTTGACATGATCATAATTTTACCCAGGTAATATTCTCCTTTCTCTTTATCGGAAGGAAAAAATAGTTTCATTTTGGTACCTCTGTTGAAATGTTTTATGTCTTACGATATTTATTTAATAGACGAACATGTTTTTCAACATAGGTCAACACATTTCATATCTATCTATCAGAATTAGGTGGAGTACTATAAAATTCAAATATATGTGACATATTTTTTGTTGCGACGATGTTCAATCCTTGGTTTTTGGCTCCCCATCCTCTAATCCTACTCTAACATCCCCATCTTGCTTGTTGCACCCACATGGAACCTCTACATTTCTTCTTGAACACACCTCTGGCACAACCTACTCTACAACACACTTCAACGACACTTCATCTCTTCTCTCTTCTACTCTACTACTACTAAGTGTGTCTTCTCCTCTCTTCCTCAAACATTTCAACTACACTTTCTATACTACTTCCCATAATACATTCATTCTCTCATAACATTCGTTGTTGGCTCTCTTCTACTCCTATGGATCCATATTTCCTCTACTCTTCTCTACATCTCACCCACCTTCTTCCCCCAGCTCCCCTGTCGCAAGGGATTACACTAAAATGGTGTCTCATCTTATTCCCATTAACCCTTTATCCACAAAAATAATCTTCATCCAAAGGGATACAATATCCAGTAATATTCCTCTTGGTATGACCTCAAACTCCCTTTCAACTGTGCTGAAAGATGTATTATACTCGATAGAAAAATCTACAACATACCCTTCTTTGACTTGATCGAACTAGAAATAAACAACAAGAGTCCACTTGTTATCTCGGGTTTCAAGCCTCTCAACCATTTCTTGATCCCAAATTTTAGGTTCTTCAGGGTTAATGAAAGGGATAATCTCTACTTGCCTCTTTAACCACTCATACAACAAACTAGGAAATTTTGCAAATAAAATCTTGGTGAAGGGTGTTCCACCTTAGCTCAGTAAGCCCTTACTTGATTTAAGTGTACCCTTAGTTAGTCAATTAGTAATTCATATGTGAAATTCATTCACAAAAAAGGAAGCAGGCATGGTTTGTCCCTCTAAATCATTCTAAAATATTTGGTTCATCCTTCGTTACTAGGTTATACCTCGCTTATATATGTCCATAATATAATATATAAACATATTCCTTATTTAAATATTTATTTAAACGATGCATTCTCTATGCCAATGTTGATTTAAATTTTTTCCAACCTCTTTTTATTAGGTTGAATACTTTTTAGGGCATTAATTTTATTTCTAGTTTCATGATTTTAAATTTACGCAACATGCATCCAACCATGAATTCCAGTTCTAGATTCACACATAAGAAAATACAACCTTAATAAAAAAAATCACAAATGGGAATTCATACCCAAAGATGGAACACATATGTTCATAATAAGCTAGTCCAAGGAAAGTGACTATTGGCTAGAAATCTTCCATGCAACCATGGGCAATCCACTATGGATGCCACCCCCAAGTCAGGCTACAAGGCATTTAGGGTGAAGGAAACTGACTATAGGCACTCTAGTCACTCACCCAACCCAATTTCTCTTAGTCTTGGCCAAATAGTTCAACACAAAACACTATAGGTAATCATTGATCCAACCTAGCTATGACACTCCCCTCATTGTCGCACACAACATTAGGAATACACTCTTTCTCTAATAAATAGTTCCTTAGGGTGTGCAGAAGGAGTCCAATCTATTGTCTACCTTTAGGAGAACCTAATAGATTTTAGTAACAACTCTTGATCAATCAATGAGCAACAATCTACAAGAAAGTGGGTGTGATTTCCTATCAGCCCAACATCCATGCTCCTTTGTAGCCTTCCATCTCTATCCTAGGTGTGCCATCTTTCTAAGTTTTCATTGATTCCAAATACCATCTATAGCATGAGAGTATAACTCAACAATACATAAGTGAATGGTTTCTAGGTGAATATAGTCTCTCCATGTAAATGAATTAGATCGAAAGGAATGGAATACATCACTATACTAGTCAACTCAAATGCATGAATGGAGGGCACAAGAAAAGGGATATCTCAAGAAAAGAGATATCCTAGGCGTGCCATCTTTCTCAGTTTTCATCGATTCCAATTACCATCTATAGCATGAGAGTATAACTCAACAATACATAAGAGAATGGTTTCTAGGTGGACAGAGTCTCTCCATGAAAATGAATTCCATCAAAAGGAATGGAATACATCACTATACTAGTCAACCCAAATGCATGAATGGAGCGCATAAGAAAAGAGATAATTCAAAATTCCTAGGAGGTTTGAATCCCAAAAGAGATGGAGACTCTCACACTCCTCAAGGATTGCACTCAATCCCCATGCTCTCATAAATAAGGAATGTGGTCTTTCCCACCAACCACCACTTGCATTCAATGATCGATGGTTGGTATTTTAATAAGGTGCATGGTGAAAATATGAAGGCTAGGAGATTTGGGAAAATTAGGATTACTTATCATCCCCTTGGAATCCCCCCTTTTTGGGTGCACCTCATATTGTTTTTCAGTTCTTATCTTCTTGATTTCATATTGATGATCATCGCATGGCTAGAAAAAAATCTATGGTATCTTGGATAACATTAAAATGAGGAGGTAAGGGAAATTGGAGCTCGATCAGTCTTTGACATGATCAAAATTTTACCCAGGTAATATTCTCCTTTCTCTTTATCAGAAGGAAAAATTAGTTTCATTTTGGTACCTCTGTTGAAATGTCTTATGTCTTACGATATTTATTTGATAGATGCCCATGTTTTTAACATAGGTCAACACATTTCATATCAATTTATCATAATTAGGTGGAGTTAGTATAAAATTCAAATATTCGTGACATAGTATTTGTTGCGATAATGTTAAATCCTATGTATTTAGCTTCCCATCCTCTAATCCTACTCCAACATCCCCATCTTGCTTGTTGCACCCACATGGAACCTCTTCATTTCTTCCTGCACTCACCTCTGGCACGACCTACTCTACAACACACTCCGACGACGGTTAATCTCTTCTCTCTTATACTCTACTACTACTCAATGTGTCTTCTCCTCTCTTCCTCAAACAATTCAACTACACCTTCTATATTGCTTCTCACAATACATTCCTTCTATCATAACATTTTGTGTTGGCTCTCTTCTACTCCTATGGATCCATATTTCCTTTACTCTTCTCTACATCTCTCCCTCCTTCTTTCTCTAGCCCCCCGTTGCAAGGCATTACACTACAATGGTGTCTGGTCTCATTCACATTAACCCTTTATCCACAAAAATATCTTAATCCATAGGGATACAGTCTCCAGTAATACTCCTCTTGGTCCGAACTCAAACTCCCTTTCAACTGTGATAAAAGTTGCACTATACTCAATAGAAAAATCTATAACATACCCTTCTTTGACTTCCTAGAACTAGAAATCAACAACATGAGTCCACTTGATATCTCGGGTTTTAATCCTCTCAACCATTTCTTGATCCGAGATTTCAGGTTCTTGAGGGTGAATGATAAGTATAATCTCTGCTTGCCTCTTTAATCACTCATACAACAAACTAGGAAATTCTGCAAAGAAAATCTTGGTGAAGGGTGTCCCACCTTAGCATAGTAATCCCTTACTTGATTTAAGGGTACTCCTAGTTAGTTAATTAATTATTCATGTGTGAAATTCATTCATAAAACAAGATCCTTTGTTATTGGGTTATACCTCCCTTATCTATGGCCATAATATAATATATAAACATATTCCTTATTTAAATATTAATTTAAACGGTACGCCAATGTTGATTTATGTTTTTGATCACCATGCCTCGGTTCCCTTGGTCCGGTTGGTGGATGTTTGGTCCTAGTCTCCTAATAACCTTTGGTGTCGATGTTGTGAATGTCGTGTTTGACCCCCGTGTATCTGTTCCCTTTGTGAAGATTTACCTTTCCTCACTGCATTCCCTAATAACAATGGAATATTTGTATCTACGTGAATTTTGTTCCACTTTAATATTGCCTCTCCCCCTTTGTTTCATCCTTGAGTATTAAGTTATTCATTAAGCCCTTCACCCACCAATTAATTTGCTTATGGAGGCATCTCTTGGGCCACTTGGTGGAGGTTTTCTCCTGGTCTGCTACTAACATTTGGTGTCGGTGTTGTGATTGTGGTGTTTGACCCATGTGCCTTGGTTATGTTTGTGAAGAGTTTCCTTTCCTTACTGCATTCTCTAATAAACATGGCATATTCTTGTTTGTGTGAATTATGTTCCACTCTAATACTGACTCTCCCCCTTGTGTGTGTGCATAATAATCCCACATTGGTTGGAGGCTGGAGAAATGGGTGGTTCATCAAGCCCTTCATCCAACAAACCATTCGCCAACGGAGGCAGGCCTTGAGCCGCTTGGTGGAGGTTTGTTCTCGATATCCTACTAACATATTGTGTCGGTGTCATGATTGTGGTGTTTGACGCTCGTGCCTTGGTTCCCTTTTTGAAGCTTTGTCTTTCCTTAATGAATTCCTTAATAACAATGGCATATTCCCGTCTGTGCGAATTTTGTTCCACTATAATACTGCCTCTCCCCCTTGTGTGTGCGTAATAATCCCACATTGGTTGCAGCCTTGAGAATTGGGTGGTTCTTTAAGGCCTTCACTGTAATGTTCACAAGCCAAAATTTTCATTTGGGACTATTGTTTGATTAATTGTTTACTGTTGTTATACTGTGTTTGCAGGTTTACTTCATATGGTTGTGCATTAAGGGTTTATTCATAGGATATCACAACATGGAGATGTATATCTGAACAAATATCATAAACAAATAACAATATGCAAGCATATAACAACAACATAGAACCAACAACTTCATATCTGAATTTTATTTAGATAGTAGAAGGATCCAGACACAATGGATCTGTAGATATGAGAAAATACAATAAGAATAATGAAGTTGGAAGGATAGATGCTCCAAGACTTCACAAAACTTAAGATAATAGCCTCCAAAGGCTCCACAATAGATTGATGAATATATAAGATCAATGGATTCCCTATAGATGACTGAAAGCTGTTGGTCCCCGGTTTTGACCATGTTCTTTGCCCATACTACATACCATTGACCTCCAATTATATGCCAGTACCACCCTTTTTGACCTCCTTTTGATATAATCAATAGCCCTTTCCCACTCAAAGGGGTCACCTAAGGTATCTTTGAAATTCAAGTTATTATTATGCATTTTTAATACTTTAATTTGATAAATGAGCTAATATCACTTGGGTAGGTACCATT
>SNQJ01S0005454.1:175190-213300 GCA_010110895.2 Picea sitchensis | reverse complement strand
TGTGTCATGACTTAAATGATAGTGCTGATGGTAGTTGGTTAAACAGAGAGTTAGAATGATTTTGTAGAATTGTGCTTTTGAATAGAAATAACAATCTTAGCCTTTGAGTACTAGACTGTTTTGCTTCTGTTTATGATTTCATAGGAAATGCTCAGTTTTGAGTTAGTCATCAGACTTCAAATTCTTAGGATAGGTGTGTGCTTTATTTTTAGGATAGCATTCGAATAAAAGACTAGACGCTTGCCTGCACATACTGTGTATTCAGCTCGAAGTATACTAGCCCTGGTTTGACAATTTAGTGATTCAGGACACTTAAAAGCTACAATTTAGCAGCCTGACAAAAGCCTCGTCTGCTGGATAATCAAGATATTGAACATTTACATACTATTATTATTTCCAATTATTATGGATCTGAAGATCGTTTTTCTCTAGATTCAAATCATGAAGATCGTCTTTCTTTTAGTCAGATGGAAGTTGAGAACAGTGAAGGAAATCAACAACAATTTTCAATTTTGCACATGGATGAGATTGCTAGTAGTTATAAAACTAAGCATGTGCAGAAGCAATTCAGTTTTCAATTGGAACAAAAACAATAAGAGGCATTTCTTTACGACTTTATTGACCCTATTGTTGATTATCTGGAGTCTTTGAGCAGTACATATGTCAAGTCATTCTTTTCAAATGAAGATTGGGTTTGTTGTCCTTTCTAACTGCACTTTTGTATGTCATGGATTCTTCTATTTTTCCGATCCAGATCAAGAATTATGCCAGTTAATCAAATCTTTGCATGGCTTCATTGGAAGAATGTTTTTACTTGATCGATAATCAGTACAATTGGGTAGAGTAGGAGTAGGATGAATAAGTATCGGTTCTCAAGCATTTGGGTTTGCAGTAAATTTGTTTTCAGTTTGTGGATATTCTCAGTTTTTCATAAGAAGTGAAGGTGCTTTCAGGCATACAGGTTTTGTGGAAAAAACCAATGGATAAGGCCACTAGAACTACTAGGTTCTTGGAGACTCACAGGGAAGTCTCCATCCCAGTTGGAGCTAATGTTAGTGCATGATCACATTTTTTTGTTTCCTCATCAACTTTTGTCTAGATCTTTGGTTCTTGTATTGTTTCTAGTAAAAATTTCATATGCCAAACCTTAATCTTGCTAGCCTCTTTCCTTTTTTGTTTCTTACGAGTCTCTTAAGGTTTCCAATTATTCTTGTATTGATTTGAAATACATCTAGGAAGGTGATTTAGTTCTTATCATTTCATGCTTATCATAAACCTAGATTCAAGTTTGATCCCTTTTGCTTTCATTTGAAAGAACAAAATTGGTCTTTGCTTTAACCTTTTGAGCCTAGGATTTCATTACCTATCTTGACAAAAAAAAAATGGTTTTGACCTAGATTCACTAAGAAGATATTTGGGAAACATATTACATTTTTGGGAAGAAAAATCTCTTTTTGGCTTTTAAGCCAATATTGGCCTCTTGGGATTATAATTTGGGCTAAAAAAATTGGGGCCCACAAGACCAATATCTAAGTTAAGTCCAAGGTTGAGGCCACATTGGATTTCAAACTCCACAATTCAAGCACCTGTCACAAACACAACAAGGGTTAGCCACACATTCAACATAAAAGTTAGAGTCTAATCCCCAAGAAACAAGCTACATGGAGAAAGAGATAGGTGTTAAATGAATAGTTATGAGCACCAAGAAGGGATCTTTTTTCGTTTCTGCAAATTATCATAGTGCACCAGGAATTGAAGGATGAAATGCCACGAAATATCCAGATATGAAATCAAAGTCCAAATTTCAAACTCTTAAACACGTAGATGCCAAGAATCATTGGATTTGGCTTGCCATCGCAGAAAAAAAAAGGATCTCATTGAAAAAATCAAGCCCAGATGAAGCTCTTCTTGTATGATTTCGACATTAGACTGATGCATAGTGTGTATAGGGAAACATCCATTGGAGAAATGAATTTGGAATCAGATACTCTCCGAGGTGTCCATAGCCTGAACACCAAGCACTAATACAAGGGAAAATGCACCAGACAATGCCAAGAGGAAGAGGCAGTGAACATGCACTTTGGCTTGCATTGTAGTGATCATTATTTCATGATGCAGTGTTTTGTACCCTAAGAGAATGTTGTTCATTGATCAGGGTCTCATATCGATGGTTCGATCTATCTAAGATGCTTCTCTTCTAGCTTATCCCGTCCTTCCACTTTAACACGATCTGACGGTTGACGGGAATCAGGTTTGATCCGACGGTTGACGGGTATTCGGCTAATCAAATTCTCAACCCTTTTAACTTATCATGTCCTTCCACTAAAATGTGATTCAACGGTCATGAAGACACTCAAAGCAGATCAACGGTCGACAATGATTGCGGAACCACAACTTGCGAGTGAGTTAAATCGTCACCCAAACTCTGCAATTGGAAGTTGTGCGCTGTTGGTGAGTCAACCACAATCGTTGATCTTCGAAGCTATAAGAACAGACGGTCCTGATTAATTGCGAGATTAGAACAAATGTGATATTTAATTCTCCTTTCGATCTCCGCTCATTTATCTGGCGATTGCGCATCCGACGGTCACGATTTAATCTGGATTAATCTCATTGTTTGTTGGATCAATCGTAGTCGTACATATTTGGAGCTATGAGATCTGACGATCTAGACCAATTGCGGGATTAGAGCTAGTGGGTTGTTTAATTCTTCTTTCGCACCCCGCAATTCATCCATGCCATTGATCTGGCTTACAGATCGACGGTCACGATCCTGTAACGATCCTCAAGCACACAGTCATTCATATGACCATCACCCATTATATGAGAGGACCACCACCGTAAATTTCCTTGATCGGACGGTTGCTGAGACTTCTCACCTTTTCCTGTGCAATGGTCAACTTCTCAATATTTCCATCGATCTCGACGATACTTATGCTATGCGCTTCTTCCTTCTGAGATTTGATATTCATTCACTAACCCTCCTAAGATTTTATCATAGGATTGTTGATCCTATCGTGATCAACAATAATCACAAATTTCTTCATATTGTTCTCTTCTTATGATATATTGTGCAACTGCAATGCGCTTTTCCTTTTGATCTTTGATCTTCATATTGTTCACTCCTTCTGATATACTGTGCAATGTGATTTTCCTTCTGACCTTTGATCTTCATACTGTTCTCTCTTCCTCCTGATCTTGCGCTTTCGATCTCTGCATATTGTTTGACATCTTATGCTGACTGATATATTGTTGACATCAATGACAATCTCATCTCTGATATTTCATCATTAACAATAGATCATCACATAGACTATTGACATCAATGACAATATGTCCAACAATCTCCCCCTTTTTCATTGAGGGAAACACACTAACTTCATATACAAAAATCCCCCTGTGATGATGCTTTCTTCTTATGAAGTTTCTCTCCCCCTTTGATATCAATGGAAAAGGGTTTTTCCTCCTGTTGGTAAATCTCTATATGTTACTGACCAAAATCTGAACTTGGGTAACTCTTTCTACAGTCATGTTCTGCCTGTCATAACTGAATGACTCCCCCTGTCAATATGCTCTCTTTTTGCTTCTGATTACTCTCCCCCTTTGTTTCTGAAAGGGTAGATTTTCCTGACAAGGTTTCTTCCCCTGTTAATTTACTAACTTCTTATCTCAGTTGATTGGGATTTTTGTGTTTCAAATGAGTAGTCTTCTTGATAAAAAAAATTGTAGTGATCGAGTATTTTCAAGACTTAATCTAATTACTTTATTATTTACTAACGAAAACTTCCCTTGAGTTTTTACTAACCGTTCTTCCCCTTTGTTTCTAAAAGGGTATCTTTTTATGATAGGGTTTATCCTCTTGTTATCTCTACAGGATGTCATGCACCTCATTTTGTACATCAAAATGTTGCTTATGCGGATGCCATTGTCCTACTGGAACAATGCACAATTGTAGCTCATATTATTCAAACAACTCTTGGATCTACCCATTGATTCTCATTGATCTCTCACCATATGTATCCGTATGTATGCAGCAATCAACTTCACTCCTATTCACTTGTTCAGTCTTTGCTTTCCACATCTGTGAGTGTCCTGGTTTCTTGAATTTTGTTCTCTGATCTTCTATTACTGCAACTTCATTTTTCTTCCATGTTCCATTTACTCCTTTTGTCGTGCTGTATGAAGAATTTATCATTGACTGTTTTCTTGAGTTCCAACAATTATATGTTTTGTGTCCATATCCACCATAGCTATAGCATCTCATAGTGTAACAATGTGCAACAATATGTCCAACATGATTGCAGTTCCAACATCTTATACTGTTGTTGAACCTACCAACTTGTTTTATTTCATGATGCCTACAATCCAAGGCTTTATGACCATATTCATTACAAGAAAAACAATAACCGTTAAAAACACTTTCATACCTTCTTTGATTCATCCATGAAGGTGTCTCTCTCCTGAACTTTCTTTGAGGTATATGAATAGCTTCTGGATGTCTTCCTTGATCTTATCTTCTAAATTTTGTAGTGTTGCTTTTATTCTTTGGACGTGAAGAACCCGAGTCATACCTTCTTTCACTTTTTACAAATGAAGGAGTTGTTTCAGACCTATCTTCATCCTTTACAAATGAAGGACATGTGTCAGACCTGTTTTCATCCTTTACAGCTAAAGGAACCGTGTCAGACCTGTTTTCACCTTTTACAAATGAAGGACCTGAATCAAACCTTTTAGGAGTACTGATCTCTTCGTTGTTGTATCTGAGACTGGATTTGTCATTTGGTGATCTATGACTATCCAATATCTCATCCAGGGTCATGGAGTTATTCAAGAACTTGATTTGGGTGTCTGACTTCTCAACCTTCTTTCTAAGATTCACAACTTCTGCTTCCAACTCATGATAGGATTCTTCCTTTTTGTCCAACTGGTTCCTTACTACCTCCTCTCTCCTTTTGGCTTCTTCAAGTTGGATTTTAAGATTGACATAGCTTTCCCTTAGTTATTTTAGAACTGCAATCTTTTTTCTTGGTTCATCA
Source organism: Picea sitchensis (assembly GCA_010110895.2). NCBI lineage: Eukaryota > Viridiplantae > Streptophyta > Pinopsida > Pinales > Pinaceae > Picea > Picea sitchensis. The sequence continues at coordinate 208,264 of SNQJ01S0005454.1, read as the reverse complement.
TCTTCCTTCTTTTCTTCTATTGCTTGACTGATTTCATTTTTCAGTCTCTCGATTTCCTCTTCCTTTGCTTGACTGATTTCATTTTTCAATCTCTCGATTTCCTCTTCATTTTCTTTTGTTATATCAATAAATTTTGTTTTCAATCTTTTGATATCTTCTTCTTTGTTTTCTAACTGAATATTTTTCTCATATATGATTTCTTCATTGTCTTTGAGATTTTCTTTTATTTCCAGGATATGTTTATGATTGCTAAGTTCATCATCTTCGTTCTCCTTTTCTGTTACTTGACTAATTTCTTTCTTCATCTTCTCGATCTCCTCTTCTTTCTCTTCTAACTAATTGTCCTGCTCATATATTATCTTTTCATTGTCCTTGAGCATTTCCTTTATTTCTAAGACATGTTTTTGACTCTTTTCAAAAACTTCTTTAGTGTAGTCATGAAGATAGATATAATCTGATTCATTATGTTCATAGAGGTATTCACAGAGACTCCAATCAACCTTTTGTTTGTCCTTTGATAGTTCTTCTTCTTCTTCCATGGGATCAATGCTAACATAACATTCTGTTATTGCATCTGAGTCTTCTTTGCTTGCAGAGGAGGATTCAATATCATTGTTATTGCAATCAAAATATTTTGGAGAGTCCTTACCTTTATTGATGGTTGAGTCTTCATCTTCATCCTTGATAGGAATGTCTTATGTGTCTTTAATTTTGATTTGATACATATTTTCTAACTTCATCCATAAGTCCTTGGCGGATGTGCATAGTCCTATGCTTGCCTTGACTGTATATGATAATCCATTGAGAAGAATCTTCAATGCCACTTCATTGTTCTTTTGTGCTCTTCTTTGGATTGTAATATTTGATAGATTCTTTGATGTAGTTAAATCCTAGGGCTTTCTTACTACTGAATTCCAAACTTCAGATCCTCTTGACTTCAAATACTATTTCATATTTTCTCTCCATGAAGAATAATCTGTTCCATCAAATAAGGGAGCTTCAATTGTGGAGAGAGCCATCTGTCCACCTATTTCTTCATGATCTACCTTCCAGTGGTCAAACTGTGTTTTGAAGAAACCTCGCTCTAATACCAATTGAGAACACACCGCCCACACTAAGAGGGGGGGGGGGTGAATTAGTGTGTGGACTATTCTAACTTTTTATTCTCATTGGTTAGCATTTAAAACATATTTGAACAAATTAAGAACAATCAAATCATAATTATAATGGACACAGAGACACCAGATGTTTGTATTATCTTTTTTATAATTGATATGAATATATGTGAAAGAGGATTTTCCCAACATCAACTGATTTGTTTCAGCACCAATTGAAGTAAGGAGCACCAACTCCTCAGAGAGCACCAACTCTTAGGCAAGACCTGACTTGCTGATAGAACCCATTCTATCCAACTAGATTTTATTAAACTCCAGTAGTAGTGATCCATTATAGAATCAAATCTATCTCACGATCAAAGGTATATCATAAAATACTCATCACCGCATTTCATATTCTCTTTGAAATTTGTGCCTTCTTCACTTTATCTTTCCTGATATATCATCACATCATCTTCACTTCTACATCTCTCTCTTATATTCACACGGATATTAGGTCTAGATCTACCTCTTCACTTCACAAGCCATGCTTCAACCACAAGAACCCTTTCAAGTGAACCAATCATGGTTGTATTTATACTTGTTTATGCTCAAAACTTGTTTAAGTTCTTCAGACGACTTGTTTATTTACAATTACTTTTGGGACCACCATAGATCATCAATCCGGGTCTTTAACGTTACACCTGGCATCCCCTTTCCTTTCACAAATCGATCACAGTCATGGATCAATTTCCTTCATCTCTATGATAACATAGATCGACGCTTCCTTCAAACCATGTAGATATGATCAATGGTGTAGAACCACATGATTAACAATTTAAGTGACACATTATATTCTGCCCTTTCAAATATCTTTACCATATGACCAATGGCGTTGACCAGACGCTAGGCGAGATGATCTCTTGAGCGTTTATCGATTCAACAGTCATGAATCAATCTCCCGATGAGATGGACGATTGTCCGGACTTCGGGTGTTCGCCCTTTGGGTCTTCGTGACTACCAACATTTCAAATCTCCTGAATACGATATCATGAAACAGATCGACCGATTCACATTATATCTCGGAACCAGATCAATGTTTATATTCAATCCTTACATCTATCCTTCATTGCTTAATCCAACACCCAGGACTTAATCAAGCAATGAGATGGATGGTCACCTTTTACTCCGTGACTTTGTCTATTATGCTTACACTATCCTTCCACTATATTTTGATCAACGGTTGAGAATGCAACTGAACATCAGATCAATGGTCGATATCTCCTTAGGGTCTCTGGACTTCAGATATTTCGAGTGTCAGCCCCTTCTATCCTCTGCACGTCAATATTCCAGAGTTGTCAATCCGTTGACGCGTGTCCCTTTCTCAATCAACGGTCATAATCCTTTCGCGTCTTCGGGCTTTGTAATTCTCAAGGCTCAAATTTCACAGTAGTATGATCAACGGTTGGGAATTCTCCTGAGGTGATCCTTCATATCAGATGACTTATGTTCGACTTGGGACTTTGGTAGTTTCTAATAGATGCTGCCTCATTTTCCTTCAGAGTGATCACCTGCTGAGTAAGTCATCAACGGTGGAGACTGCTTGCTGTCGGTCAACGTTTCCACTTACGCTGTGTTTCCACTGAAGTAGATCGACGGTCAAGAACCCTCACGAAGTGATCTTCAGATCAGACATCTTGTGTTCACTTCGGGTCTTCGGCATTTAGGACTTCAGGACTTTGGGTGAGTGCTGGTGGTAAAAATCTCGAAGAAAAACTCTCGGAGTGACGTAACTTGCTTACGTCACTTGATGAAGTGTCACAATCTGAGTATCTACCACGTGTCACTCTGATTCATGATTTGCACGTACCTGAAATGTTGATTTCAACTTGACACTTGTCATTCTTTGATTGTGCCACGTGTCCTTGCTGATTTGGTCTGTCACAGTTTATGGCCGACGTTGACGTAGATCTCCCTATGTGACACATGTTCATCTCTTTGATCTAATGGTCAGGATAGTATCCGAAGGGTATCTCCGATCGACGACTGAGAGTGAATTCATACCTTCATCCTTCGGGACTTTGGGACTTTTGACATTCGTTCGTGGTAAAACTCCCGAAGCATCTCTGGGAGTGACATAACTTTCTTACGTCACTTGTTGACATGGCATGAGAAAATTTCCTCTTGACACTTGTCATCATCTGATTATGCCATGTGTATTTGTCGACATGGTCTGTTGACGTGGTTTGTCACATGTATTTGCTAACGTTGTCTGCTAACGTAATCTGCTAACATGGTCTACTGACCAACAACCCTAATCCAACAGTCCTCGCATGTCTTCCAAATCCGATGGTCCTTACTCATTTCGGATTTCTGGGCTTCGTGTATTTCAGATCTCAAATTTTCCAGAGCGTAACTTCCTCGCTTCTTTATACCTGAAGCGAATGGTGTTCATTGATCAAGGTCTCATATCGACGACTTGATCTGTCTATGGTCCTGCTCTTCTAGCTTATCATTTCCTTCCACTTTAACATGATCCGACAATTGACGGGAATCAGGTTTGATTCGACGGTTGACGGGTATTCGGCTAATCAAATTCTCAACCCTTTCATCTTATCCTGTCCTTCCACTAAAATGTGATCCAATGGTCATGAAGAGACTCGAAGGATATCAACGGTTGACAATGATTTCCAAACCACAACTTTCGAGTGAGTTAAATCGTCACCCAAACTCCACAATTGGAAGTTGTGCGTTGTTGGTGAGTCAACCACAATCGTTGATCTTCGAAGCTATAAGATCAGACGGTCTTGAATAATTATGGTATTAGAACAAATGCGATATTTAATTCTCCTTTCGATCTCTGCAATTCACCCATTTCGTTGATCTGGCAATTGCGCATCTGACGGTCACAATTAAATCTGGCTTAATCTCATCGTTTGTTGGATCAATCGCAGACGTAGATCTTTGGAGCTATAATATCTGACGATCTAGACCGATTGTGGGATTAGAACTAGTGGGTTGTTTAATTCTTCTTTCACTCCCTGCAATTCATCCCTACCGTTGATCTGGCTTGCATATTGATGGTCATGATCCTCCAATGATCCTCAAGCCCACAATCACTCATATGACCACCATCCATTATATGAGACGATCACCACCGTCAATTTTCTTGATCGGACGACTGTTGATACTTCTCACCTTTTACTGTGCAATGGTTGACCTCTCAATATTTCCATCGATCCTAATGATACTTCTGCAATGCACTTCTTCCTTCTAAGATTTGATATTCATTCGCTAATCCTCCTAAGCGTTTATCATAGGATTGTTGATCCTATCGTGATCAATAATAATCACTAATTTCTTCATACTGTTCGCTTCTTCTGATATATTGTACAATGCGCTTTTCCTTCTTAGCTTTGATCTTCATATTGTTCACTCCTTCTGATATACTTTGCAATGCACTTTTTCTTCTAAGCTTTGATCTTCATACTATTCGCTACTCCTCCTGAGCTTGCGCTTTCGATCTCTGCATATTGTTTGACATCTTTTGTTGACTGATATATTGTTGACATCAATGACAATCTCATCTTTGGTAGTTCATCATTAACAACAGATCATCACATAGACTGTTGACATCAATGACAATGTGTCCAATATTGTTGCACAAAATTGCAAGTAGTCAATGCTCCCCGGTGTATCGTGACAAGGTACTAATCACCTCTCATGAATCCTTGAATTCTGGAGGTGGTGAGTTTACCAATCACCTGCGAGTTTTGGTGTAACGATAGTCGTACTACCAAAAAATGGTATCAGAGCTAGAGGTCACGAGTTCGATACACACTCAGCTCACATTGAGGGGGAGATTGTTGCAAAACATTGCAAGTAGTCAGTGCTCCCCAATGTATCGTGACAAGGGACTAATCGCCTCTCGTGGATCCTTGAAATATGGAAGTGGTGAGTTTACCAATCACCTATGGGTTTTGGTGTAATGAAAGTCGTACTACCAACATCCCCATCCTCTAATCCTACTCTAACATCCCCATCCCGCTTGCTACACCCACATGGAACCTCTAAATTTCTTCCTGAACACACCTCTGGCACAACCTACTCTACAACACACTTCAACGACACTTCATCTCTTCTCTCTTCTACTCTACTACTACTAAGTGTGTCTTCTCCTCTCTTCCTCAAACAATTCAGCTCCACTTTCTATACTACTTCTTATAATACATTCATTCTCTCATAACATTCATTGTTGGCTCTATTCTACTCATATGGATCCATATTTCCTCCACTCTTCTCTACATCTCACCCTCCTTCTTCCCCCAGCCCCCCGTCGCAAGGGATTACACTAAAATGGTGTCTCATCTTATTCCCATTAACCCTTTATCCACAAAAATAATCTTAATCCAAAGGGATACAATCTCCAGTAATATTCCTCTTGGTACGACCTCAAACTGCCTTTCAACTATGCTGAAAGATGTGTTATACTTGATAGAAAAATATGCAGTATACCCTTCTTTGACTTGATCTAACTTTAAATCAACAACAGGATTCCACTTGTTATCTCGGGTTTCAAGCCTCTCAACCATTTCTTGATCCCAAATTTTAGGTTCTTTAGGGATAATGATAGGGATAATCTCTACTTGCCTCTTTAGCCACTCATACAACAAACTAGGAAATTTTGCAAAGAAAATCTTGGTGAAGGGTTTTGCACCTTAGCTCAGTAAGCCCTTACTTGATTTAAGTGTACCCATAGTTACTCAATTAGTTATTCATATGTGAAATTCATTCACAACAAAGGAAGGAGGCATGGTTTGTCCCTCTAAATCATTATAAAATATTTGGTCCATCCTTCATTACCGTTTTATACCTCGCTTATATATGGCCATAATATAATATACAAACATATTCCTTATTTAAACGATGCATTCTCTATGCCAATGTTGATTTAAATTTATTCCAACCTCTTTTTATTAGGTTGAATACTTTTTAGGGCATCAATTTAATTTCTAGTTTCATGATTTTAAATTTATGCAACATGCATCCAACCATGAATTCCATTTCTAGATTCACACATAAGCAAATACCAACTTAATAAAAAAATCACAAATGTGAATTCATACCCAAAGATGGAACACATCTGATCATAATAAGCTAGTCCAAGGAAAGTGGTTATCAGCTAGCAATATTCCACGCAACTGTGGGCAATCCACTATGGATGTCACCCCCAAGTCAGGCTACAAGGCCTTTATGGTGAAGGACAATGACTATAGGCACTAAAGTCACTCACCCAACACAATTTCTCTTAGTCTTCGCCAAACAATTCAACACAAAACACTATAGGTAATCATTGATCCAACCTAGCTATGACACTCCCCTCATTGTCGCACACAACATTAGGAATACACTCTTTCTCTAATAAATAGTTCCATAGGGTGTGCAGAAGGAGCCCAATCTATTTTCTACCTTTAGGATAACCTAATATATTTTAGTCACGACTCTTGATCAATCAATGAGAAACAATCTACAAGAAAGTGGGTGTGGTTTCCTATCAACCCAACATCCATGCTCCTTTGTATCCTTCCATCTCTATCCTAGGTGTGCCATATTTCTAAGTTTTCATAGATTTCAAATACCATCTATAGCATGAGAGTATAACTCAAAAATACATAAGAGAATGGTTTCTAGGTGAATATAGTCTCTCCGTGCAAATGAATTCCATTGAAAGGAATGGAATACATCACTATACTAGTCAACTCAAATTCATGAATGGAGGGCACAAGAAAAGGAATAACTCAAGAAAAGAGATATCCTATGCGTGCCATCTTTCTTAGTTTTCATCGATTCCAATTACCATTTATAGCATGAGAGTATAAATCAACAATACATAAGAGAATGGTTTCTAGGTGAATAGAGTCTCTCAGGCAAATGAATTCTATCGAAAGGAATGGAATACATCACTATACTAGTCAACTCAAATGCATGAATGGAGGGCACAAGAAAAGAGATAATTCAAAATTCCTAGGAGGTTTGAATCCAAAAAGAGATGGAGACTGTCACACTCCTCAAGGCTTGCACTCAACCCCCATGCTCTCATAAATAAGTAAGATGGACTTTCCCACCAACCACCACTTGCATTCAATGATCGATGGTTGGTATTTTAATAAGGTGAATGGTGAAAATATGAAGGCTAGGAGATTTGGGAAAATTAGGATTACTTATCATCCCCTTGGACTCCCCCCTTTTTGGGTGCACCTCATTTTGTTTTTTAGTTTTTATCTTCTTGATTTCATATTGATGATCATCGCATGGCTAGAAAAAAATATATGGTAGCATGGAGAACATTAAAATGAGGAGGTAAGGGAAATTGGAGCTCGTTCGGTCTTTGACATGATCAAAATTTTACCCAGGTAATATTTTCCTTTCTCTTTATTGGAAGGAAAAATTAGTTTCATTTTGGTACCTCTGTTGAAATGTCTTATGTCTTACAATATTTATTTGATAGGCGCCTGTGTTTTTAACATAAGTCAACACATTTCATATCTATTTATCAGAATTAGGTGGAGTTAGTATAAAATTCAAATATCCATGACATAGTATTTGTTGCGACAATGTTGAATCCTATGTATTTAACTTCTCATCCTCTAATCCTACTCCAACATCCCCATCTTCCTTGCTACACCCACATGGAACCTCTTCATTTCTCCCTGCACACACCTCTGGCACGTCCTACTCTACAACACACTCCGACGATGCTTCATCTCTTCTCTCTTATACTCTACTACTACTCAATGTGTCTTCTCCTCTCTTCCTCAAACAATTCAACTACACCTTCTATAGTGCTTCTCGTAATACATTCCTTCTATCATAACATTTGGTGTTGGCTCTCTTCTATTCCTATGGATCCATATTTCCTTTACTCTTCTCTACATCTCGCCCTCCGTCTTCCCCCAGCCCCTCGTCGCAAGGCATTACACTACAATGTTGTCTGGTCTCATTCACATTAACCCTTTATCCACAAAAATAATCTTAATCCATAGGGATACAATCTCCAGTAATACTCCTCTTGGTCTGACCTCAAACTCCCTTTCAACTGTGCTAAAAGTTGTGCTATACTCAATAGAAAAATATACAACATACCCTTCTTTGACTCGTTGGAACTATAACTCAACAACACGATTCCACTTGATATCTCGAGTTTCAAGCCTCTCAACCATTTCTTGATCCCAAATTTCAGGTTCTTGAGGGTGAATGATAAGTATAATCTTTGCTTGCTTCTTTAATCACTCATACAACAAACTAGGAAATTCTGCAAAGAAAATCTTGGTGAGGGGTGTCCCACCTTATCTTAGTAATCCCTTACTTGATTTAAGGGTGCCCTTAGTTAGTTAATTAGTTATTCATGTGTGAAATTCATTCATAAAACAAGATCCTTTGTTACTGGGTTATACCTCCCTTATCTATGGCCATAATATAATATATAAACATATTCCTTATTTAAATATTTATTTACACGGTACACCAATGTTGATTTATGTTTTTGACATCCTCTTTTTGTTAGGTTGAATACTTTTTAGGGCATCAATTTTATTTCTAGTTTCATGATTTGAAATAATTAACGGTTTGCAGAATTTGGATTCATGATTTATTTTAACATGCTTAGATGTTTATGTGTGAGGCAAATGTTATTATGCAAGATGTGATGCAATGGATATAAAGGAGATTTTGAAATATGTGATGCCATTTATACAAAGGAGATGTTGTCACAGGAAGGTGCGATACTTTTTATTTTGGTACATGTCTTCCTCTTCCCTATGTACATTTAAAATAAAAAATATTTTCTATAATTTTGATTTTGTATTTAAACGCTACAATTATGTTTACTATTTCGGTTGAAGAAGATAAAAAGTATCCAATACGATGCCCAACACATTAAATTGATGCTATTAATTATTTTGTCCAAAACATTTCATCCGTTTTATTATATATTGTTTCTAGTTACAACTAGAAATAATTGGTAATTTAACTTAAATTACAATATGATTGTAACCATGGGTTTCCAATTTGGTCCAATTTTAAGTTTCCACTCCCACCTTCAGATTTAAATCACGTCCATATGTTTTTTTCAAGCTAAAATGTACAAAATTATCTTATTCTAATAGTAAAAGGAAACTTGTGTATGTTTTTTAATCCAACGTTTTAGACTTCATCCAAATGATTCCATCTTATTCTATCGCACAAAACCATATAAAATCAATCATGTATTTTCACATATCCAAAGGTTAAACAACGAGGCAATAGTTGATTTTGTAAATGCCCTCTACAAGGTCTCCATGGATTCACTGAGACAACTAGCTATGAATTTTATAGAATGAGAGGAGATCAGTTGTCAACATCAAATTTATAGGTGGCAACGCTAGCCTGTATCAACCATTTCACAGCTCCAGGCACTACGAAATTTTGATCTGGAGGTTTCGGAGGAAAATATGGTCAAAATTGGGAATATAAGGTTATGACAACTGCTATTAGTTTAGTTGAAATCTGGAGGGACACCTAACTAAGGGAGATGCGCTCAGATCACAGGTCAATCAAAGAACATCCATGATTTTGAGGAGACAGTTAAGGGACACCCCGGACTTCAAGGCATAAATCAGTGATTTCAGGATCAGTTAGAGACATATGGAAACTAGACTCCAAATTTCAAAGTTAACGATTTGACAACAAAAAGAGAATCGAATCCTGTAGTCCTAGCAACCCGAGACACCTGACCCCATTCCAATTTTTGTGGTAGGAGTGTTTCTCATTTACTATTTTTATTAAAATGTGTAAAATATTGGGATTCTTTTGGAGAGTTGTAAAAGACCCAAGGGGTATTTAGGAACAAGGGGACTGTAGATATATCAGTTTGTAAGACGGAGGGGCAGGGGGGTTGTAATCTATTACTATTATTGAAGAATCATAAGAGTTGTAATTTTCATACTGTAATTCTTTTGCTTTATGTGTTTTCTTATTTGAATATATCATAGATTTGAGTATCAAAGGCTGCCAATGGTTTATGGATCCCTAAGCAACAGAGGATCTGATGTATTTTTCCCATTAGTCATTGTGCTGTATTTTTTCCCATTAGTTATGTTTTATTCAATTATCTGTTGATTCATTAAAATGAGAAGATCTTTGTTTAGTGAACATTCTATCTTATGTTTTCTGTCTTTATTCTTACATATATCAAACATATAAATCTTGTTGTTTGATGAGAATCTTTAATTCCTTCAATGAGTAGAGTGTCTATGACTCCATTCCCAAAGGCCTGTTACTGATCTATAGTTAACTTGCTTCCTTTTCTCTTGCTTTTTATCACTGGTCCACTTGAAATTAAATCTTATTCAAATCAAATTCCATGTTACCAAGCTTACTCCCATTTTCAGTCTAGGAGTGACTCTTGGAGAGTTAACATTTTGGCGTCGTTGTCGGGGAAGGAAGTGAATAAATATTCCATGGGAGAACGAAAATGATCAGATCCATGTCTTGATGGTAGACAGGAGCATGACACAAGCTTGACTGCAATCTTCTTCCTTGTGACTCCAACTTCATTACAGATGAATTTATCGGCAACTCCACTGGTTTGAAATGGACAAGATTCTTGCTCAGAAGTATGCATTTTGTGATTTCACAAATATATATGGTTTTCCAAATCCCGAGCCTGATAGAAGGGAATGAGAAGGTTGACTTCCTAGACTTAGAGGAGAGGATTGGCAAGTGCCAGCTGAGTTTTTATTAGAATTTCATGAGTGCATGCTTAAGTTGAAAGTGGTACATGAAGATGTCTTGATTAAGTTGTTTAGATATTCTTTGGATTGAGCAGATCGAGATTGGAATAGATCACTCCCGATTGATTTTGTTTCTTCGCTGAACCAGTTTCATGCAACCTTTCATTTGTTTTGTAAAGAGGAAATTTCAGTTGATTTACTTTATCCAGAATACTATCATAGCTTTGATTTGTTGTGTAAAGGAGATGATAATCATGAAAGACCAATGTGTGTAGAAGAGATTATTCATGATAATCAGGATATTAAACATTTACCTGCTATTATTATTTCTGGTTATTGTGGATCTGAAGATCGTTTTTCTCTAGATTCAAATCATGAATATCATCTTTCTTTTAGTCAGATGGAACTTGAGAACAGTGAAGGCAGTCAACAACAATTTTCAGTTTTTCACATGGAGGAGATTGCTAGAAGTTATAAAACTAAGCATGTGTAGAAGAAATTCAGTTTTCAGTTGGAACAACAACAAGAAGAGGTATTTTTTTATGGCTTTATTGACCCTATTGATAATTATCTGGAGTCTTTGAGAAGTACAGATGTCAATTCATTCTTTTCAAATGAAGGGTGGGTTTGTTGTCCTTTCGATCTGCACTTTTTTATGTCATGGATTCTTCTATTTTTCTGATCCAGATCAAGAATTTTACCAGTTAATTAGATCTTTGCATGGCTTCATTGGAAGCATGTTTTCACTTGATTGAGAAGAAATACAATTGGGTAGAGTAGGAGTAGGATGAATAAATCTCGTTTCTCAAGAATTTGGGTTTGCAGTAAATTTGTTTTCAGTTTGTGGATATTCTTAGTTTTTCATAGGAAGCGAAGGTGCTTTCCGGCATACCAGTTTTGTGGGAAGAAACCAATGGATAAGGCCATTGGAACTGCTAGGTTCTTGGAGCCTCACAGGGAAGTCTCCATCCCAGTTGGATCCAATGTTAGCACTCAATAGCACACCATCAAAGTTTTTTTTTTCCTCGTCAACTTTTGTCCAGATCTTTGGTTCTAGTAAAAATTTCATATGCCAAACCTTTATCTTGCTAGCCTCTTTCCTTTTTTGTTGCTTACAAGTCTCTTAAGGTTTCCAATGCTTCTTGGATTGATTTGAAATACATCTAGGAAGGTGATTTAGTTCTTATCGTTTCATGCTTATCATAAACCTATGTTCAACTTTGAGCCCTTTTGCTTTCATTTGAAATAACAAAATCGGTCTTTGCTTTAAACTTTTGAGCCTAGGATTTTATTACCTATCTTGACAAAAAAAAAATGATTTTGACCTTGATTCACTAAGAAGATATTTGGGAAATATTTTATATTTTTGGGAAACAAAAGATCTTTTTGGATTTTAAGCCAATATTGGCCTCTCGAGCTTATAATTTGGGCTAAAAAATTTGGGGCCCAGAGGCCCAATCTCTAAGTTAAGTCCAAGGTCGAGGCCACATGGGATTTCAAACTCCACAAGTCAAGCACTTGTCACAAACACAACAAGGGTTAGCGACACATTCAACACACAATTTAGAGCGTAGTTACTAAGAAGCAAGCTACATGGAGGAGGACCCCACGGGGGGATTTCATATTTCACTACGTGTCAAATATATACTGAAATGATGGTGTATATAAACACCAAATAAGTGTTGTCACCCAAAAAATGTGGTATATATCCCACATCGCAAAAAATAAAATGCAGCGTTGTTTATCCTCCAAGGCGCTAATTGCTAAATGTTCCAGTATGCCACAAAAAATGTCGAATTTCACAGTTGCTAGGTGTTAAATGAATGGTTATGGGTGCCAAGCAGGGATTTTTTATCGTTTCTACAAATTATCATAGCGCACTAGGCATTGAAGGATGAAATGCCATGAAATATCCATATATGAAATCAAAGGCCAAATGTCAAACTCTTAAACATGCATATGCCAAGAATCATTCGATTTGGCCCGCTATCAAAGAAAAAAAAAAAGATCTTGTTAAAAAAATCAAGCCCGAATGAAGCTTGTCTTGTATGATTTCGACATTATACTGATGCATAGTGTATATAGGGCAGCATCCATTGGAGAAATGAATTTGGAGTCATATTCTCTCTGAGGTGTCCATAGCACGAACACCAAGCATCAATACAAGGGAAAATGAACTAGACAGTGCCAAGAGGAAGAGGCAGTGAACATGCACTCCACCTTGCATTGTAGCGGTCATTATTTTGTGATGAATTTTTTTGTGCCTTGGGAGTTTATGCATTTTTCCTCCAACATAATTTTTTCAGCAGTTTGGTATTCTTTGTGGTTCTTAGGATCCCAAAAAATCAAATGTGCATTCATATTTATGAGAAACTTCAAAGCCTTGAGCACCTAATTGACAAGCCATAATGCCACCAAGCTATTCATTAGAAGCTCGATGGGGTTCTTATGAAAGTGTTATTGTTGGAGGTTATGCTTAAGGAATAATAACTACAGAGCAGATGCACATTTGGTTTCAAACTTGAATATTCTTGAAAAAATTGGAATTTTTGAAATCAATCATGTATTTTCACATAGCCAAAGGTTAAATAGTGAGGAAATAGTTGATTTTGTAAAGGCCCTCTACAAGGTATCTATGTATTCACTGAGACAACTAGCTATGAATTTTCTAGAATGAGAGGAGCTCATTTGTCAGAATCAAATTCATAGGTGACAATGCCAACCTGTATTAACCATTTCGTAGCACTAGGCGCTGCAAACTCGTGATCTGGAGGTTTTGGAGGAACATACAATCGAAAATTGGGAAGATAAGTTTATGACAACTACTATCAATTCAGTTGAAAGCTGGAGGGACACCTGAACAAGGGAGATGTGCTCATATCATAGGTCAATCAAAGAACATCCCTGATTTTGAGGAGACAGTTAAGGGACACCCCGAACTTCAAGGCATAAATCAATGATTTCAGGATTAGTTAGAGATAGATGTAAACTAGACTCCAAATTTCAAAGTTAAGGATTCGACAACAGAAAGAGAATCAACTCATGTAGTCCTAGCAACCTGAGAAACCTAGCCCCGTTCCATTTTTTGTGGTAGGAGTGTTTCTCATTTACTATTTTTATTAAAATCTGTAAAATCTTGGGAGTTTTTAGGAGAGTTGTAAAAGACCCGAGAGGTATTTAGGAACAAGGGGACTGTAGATATATCATTTTGTAATCCGGAGGGGCAGGGGGTTGTAATCTATTACTACTATTGAAGAATCATAAGAGCTGTAATTTTCAGACTGTAATTCTTTTGTTTTATGTGTCTTCTTATTTGAATATATCACAGATTTGAGGATCAAAGGATGCCAATGGTTTATGGATCCCTAAGAAGCAGAGGATCTGCTCTATTTTTCCCATTAGTCATTGTGTTTTATTTTTTCCCATCAGTTATTTTCTATTGAAGTATATATTGATTCATTAAACAAAGAAGATTTTTGTTTAGTGGACATTCTATCTTATGTTTTCCATCTTTATTCTTCCATCTATCAAACATATAAATCTTGTTGTTTGATGAGAAGCTTTAATTCCTTCAATGAGTAGAGTTTTTGTGACTCCATTGCCCAAAGGCATGTTACTAATCTATAGTTAACTTGATGCCTTTTTGTTATTGGACTAATCGGTAGGTGCGGACACTAACAGATCTCCTTAGATCCACCTGGATCTAGAACAAAACAGAACATGACATGACTCTTTCCCTAAATTGCAATCATTGAATCTGCTAGTAAGGAGGAACAAGTGACATACCTTTGTATTGCTTCCTTAGGTCTATGTTTCTCCCGCTTCGCTCCGGTGCTCTCGTGAGGTCAAGTCCAAGACAACACACACCAACCAAAGTGAAGATAGTAAAATGTATTCAATGTCAACTTATGCATATGATCAAGGAATTACACAATAAAGTAAGAATGACTTTATGGGAAAGAGACATGTCGTTGTATCATATTAATTGAAAGTAGAATATACAACATGATTGCCTTGATGTCACAAGCTTCCTTTCAGTGACCCTTGGTTCCAACACACACACTTGCCCTGTACTTGCATGAAGAAGATCCAATTCCTCTTGATAGACCAACTAGAGTCTCCAAGCTTCTGTCTAAGCAGGGTTCTTCACACAATTCCTTCACCAATTCTTCAATTAATCTTGCTTAACCTTTTCCATGACAAACCTTTCAATATATAGGAGAAGGAGAGATGGTTACATGGATGAGGATGATCCCATAAAATCTGAGAAGTCAGTAAAATGACAACCATACGAATGCCAACTCATTTTCTAGAAGATTCTCTTCTAGAACCCTTGAGACCTCTTCTCTTTTCCAAGCTTGAAAATAGGTTTGCACCCTATGTATGGAGAAAACTGTGAGAAGTTCACACCCCAGGTCATATGCAGCCTGCGAACTCACTTTGAAAATATGTTTTTGGAATGAGACAATATCCACTTTTCTCAGGAAAAAGGTCCTTGTTGGGAGCCTGAATACACCATTGTTAATACATCACCAAGATGACCAAAATCATGTGTAACAGAATGCCCCCCAAAGTATGAGGCCGGAATCAGTGACAATCGAAATACTTTGTAAACTGCGTGTGTGTGTGTCAGAAACCAGGAGTGCAGCTAATTAGAAACCTGCAAACAACCAAGCATCTGTAGAATATAATACCAGTTCTGAGGTAGGCATTCCCATACTCAGATCACAAACGAACGACATCATGAACATAGGTCATGGCCACCAATCATACACCGTGGATCCATGCCGTCAAAATATCGCATAGCCACCAAAAATACACTGTGGATCTATGTAAGAAGATTCAAATTAAGATGACATAGCCACGCGACATATAAAGTGGATCCATGTGTCAACAAATTATACATATTCCATCGCAGCCTAGATCAAAGAGATGAGACCCAGGGTCTTCAATCCCATCACCTGAAAGTACGAATCTAACCATGTGATTACATGTGCCGAAGTCGAACATGGTAGAAACCACTTGATTACTGGTCATTGATGAAACCATTAACAAGTGAGAGGGAAATCACCATTAATGTCAATGACTCCCAAGGTACACTAGTACAATCCAATGAATGTGAATAAATGAGCTGAGGTCGAACATTCAATGGAATCTCCCGATCAGGGGTCAATAATGAAAACCCACTGTAGAAAGCGAGAGAACCTGCCATTGAGGCATGCAAGTTCCAAGGTAGCAAATAATTTCTAAGTCTTGTTTTCGGATAATGAGTTGGATTCGACGGAACAAAACTTGTCACAGGAGGGCCTTGATGTATCCCCCATCAATGACACGAAATAAGTAACAGATTTTGAAGGCGAAAAAGAGTATGAATATAGATGGACATGGACACAGGGAAGGCCGACTCGGTAAGAATGGACAACTGCAGATGGACGACTCAATAGAGGTTTCAGATGAACTTCTCTTGAACATATGAATGACACGACCAATGATTTGGAAGCACTGACTCAGAGACGACACAGGATATGACCTTGTAGCAAGTCAAATGAGAGACAAATGGATTTCCCAAACCGGCTTCAGATAATGAATAGGGGGTGTCATGTTCAAGAGCGACACTTACTGCCAATAATATGAATACAAAAACACATACCTTTCCCAAATTTTCCCCCACCATTTCTGGCGAGTACCTCTTTATTTTTAGGCAAGCTTGAGGAGGATAACATATGCTTGTTGATGTAAGCTCATCCTTCAGACGAGTCCCTTGGAGTATGTTTAACAAACCCTAGGAAGGAGTGGTTCGGTCCCATTACGGGTCTTTCGATGTTTGTTTAACGAGTCCAAAGATAGAAAACTCGAAGGTTTTTCATGATTATAGAGTCTGGAAAAACACTCAAAAGAGAACTCTCTCAGTTCCTTTTTCGTAAAGTAGTCTGATGAGACCGAAAAAGAGATAAATTATCGCCCAAAAAATGCTTTCTTCAAATACTTTAACGAGCGTGAAAATAGCAATATCGCTCGGAAATCTTTTCATGTTTAGAGAATCTGAAAAGAGCTTAAAGAGGACTCCAGGGGGTTCCTTTTTCGTATAACCTTTATGAGCCCGAAAAAGTGATAAAAGTGTGCTCGATTATGTTCTCATGTATTTTCGAGCATGAGAACGAACAAAGACCAAGCTCGAGGTTTTGTCTAAAAACCATAAAAAAATAATTAAACATGCGATGAAAAAGAGAAAATATCTGTACTCCTTCATGTAGACTTCAAAGTCATTATATTTGCAAAAAGTCGCACTCATAGGGCTATTAGGCATTAGGTTTGATGAATAAAACAATTATAAAAATCAACAAAAATGGTAAAAAGTAAATATAAGTGGGTAAAATGGATTTTACCATAGTCATTGTGACTTTGCCAAGAATTTAGCCCAAAACCCCTCTTTTGCCCTCGAATTTCAGTGCTCGATTGCAGAAGGTACAAGAAACTGTTTGGCGAACCGTCTCCATCGGCGAGGTAAGCTCCCTGTCTTCTACCTTTTCATGGTTCAATTTTTTGGTTTCATTGGCAAATTTCAAAATTTTGAGTTTGTTTTAGGGCCAAAACTTGCGACCAGGCATTCTCGCAGGCTAGCCATACAGGACCTACGAGAATGCAGGATTCTCACAGGTGGCCCCAAAGGCACCTGCGAGAACCTCGCACTGTGCTAAAGGGGCACCTGCGAGGGCCATAAAATAAAATTTTACTTTGATTTTTGCTCAATGAAAAATGTGCCAAGGCTTGAAACAAGAGGCTAACTTCTCTCTTATGGTTCTTGTGCAGGCCTTTAACTATCACAATGTTGGATTGGCGTGAAAGAGAGCATGAAGAGGATGATTCTATTGCCGGGAATGACCCGGGCACCGTTGTCGCTTTACGAGACTGTGGTCTCCTGAAATTCTTTCGGATCCCGGGTATGAGGGCCTAAGACAGGCTGTTGGAGTACCTCATTCATATGTGGGACATGGACCAACAAGTATTCCACGTGGGGGTCCACACATTGTCCTTGGATATCGAGGATGTTTACTTCCTAACAGGACTTTCACAACATGGGTACCATGCTAGCTTGACTGGTAGCCGAGGTGGTGGGCTGCCTATGAGTGAGTATTGCTGTCAGTATTGTGTTCCAGAGGTGAAAAGAAGCAAAGGAAAGGTGGCCATCTGGGGGGTCCAGGATTTGACCCTTCGCACCATCTTGTTCGCCATTTCTCATATGGTTGGGAGCACTGCTCCACACATGGCTCTCCAGAGATATTTTTCAGTACGCCATAGAGTGTACCGAGCCTCGGGTCTTTAACTGGTCAGGCGCAGTCCTTCATAGCATGAAGAGGCAGTTGAAAAAATGCAGGAAAGGCGACCTGAAGCAATTCGGGTATGGATCACTTTTGGTGTCCTTATTTCTTGAGAGGGTTCCCTTGCTGAGGTTGCAGGTTGAGTGGGGTTTACCGGCTCCACGGGATCCGAGGATGTTGAGGTGGTGCAACCTCATGGCCCGACATGTAGCTGGGCCAATCATCAAATATAACGATTCATTCTTTGACTGGTTGCGACCACAGATGCTGATGGTTGATGATTATGCTTATTCCGGGTTGGATTTCCAAGGGGATCCATACTTGGCCCTACCTGAGGACGTTCAGTGGGGAGATCTAGGTAAGAAGTACACATTTTGTTCTTTTAAATGTTTTTGTAATTTTTATCGTATGCAATGTTTTTATGTTTGTCCAAGGTCTAATTACAAAAACTCTTTTTTATGACATAGATGTGGGGCCTTATCGACCTCCAGGTACCTCTCCTATTCAGCGACGAGGAGAGGTGTCTCCAGTGCCGTGATGGGATGCTGAAGATTATGAGGCAGTGGAGAAAAACTTAGAGGGGTTGATTGCTGACATTCCGGACATGCATATCGGAGAGGTCCCTTGGCGTTATCAGTGCCATACGATATGCGTGTCAGAGTATATTGACCGAATACTTCGTAGGGTGGCCCGGGTAGTCGTGTGTTATCATGAGCGTCATCCATGATGCTACTTCGTAGAAGCTGTGAGCTTCAGATTTTGAAATTTTGGTCCTTGGACATAAACTTTTTGTAAAAAATTTTTGATCATTATATACATATATACGGCTTCTACTGACTTATCTTGTGTTGTGTGATGCATGTGATGTGATTGGTTTATAAATGGCCCAAATGTATGTCTAATACATAGTTAGCTAATGCATCAGTTAATGTATTTAGACATCTAGGAATATCCTGATACTCAATATAATCAAAATAACGTCCCAAGAGGTGAATTCGTAAATATACCTGTAACAAAGTAGGACTTCAAATAGCATAGACATAACTTAACTGTAGTACTACTATCTGCGAATTGAGTCATACAACCAAGTGACAGATACCGAGCGAGATAACATCAATCAACAATTCGATAACGATGCTATACTCTACAATATTGTTGGTCACACGGCCGAGACACACACCTCGTAGAGTGATAAGTTCGTTTGTAGGGGCGTAAATTGCCCAAGCAACAGAAGCAAGGTTCTGAGTACTACGGCTAGCGCCATCAATGAAGCCAATGTGGGGTAGTGAATAATCCAACATCTGGAAACCAAACACAACGTAACATAAGGGCAGAGACCGGATAACGAAAAAAGCATACTCCAGTAACACACAAGAAGTATGATACAATAAAATACAAGTACTCATGCACAGGTGATCTTAAGCATAGTACTTCTTTAAGTACAACCCATTTCTGGGTTCACTCAAAGGGATACCATCGTAATCTACTAACTCGTAAGCTCCTTTTTCCAAAACTCATTTAACGATATAAGGACCTCGCCACATAACTTCAAATTTTCTAGCCCCTAGCATATCTCGATCTTGTTCGTAAAGGAGAACGAGGTCACCTTCGGAGAAAACGCGAGGCTTGACATGTTTGTCGTATTGGGCCTTGACACATTTCTTCTGGGCTTCTATGAATAGGGTAGCGTCACGTCGAGTTTCGTCTAATCACATGAGATACAACATACGTTCTTCTTCGGCAGAAGTGTTTGGTAGGAGTTCGAGGGCTAGTTTTAGGGTGGGTATCTCACATTCAATCAGGAGAATGGATTCAAGACCATAGACTAACCGGAATGGTGTAAACCCGATAGAAAACTTAACGGATGTCCAATAAGCCCACAGTGCTGAAAACAACATCGTGTGCCAACTTGTTTTGTGAATCCCTATCATTCGTCGAAGCATTGTGATGAGGACTTTGTTAATTGCTTCGACTTGGCCGTTGGCTTGTGGGTAATAGGGTGTTGAGTTTTTGTGGCGAAGACCCAACTTTTCAGTGAGTTCGGACATCATGAAGTTTCTAAAGTGACTACCATGATCAATGACGATAGCCTGAGGAACACCAAAACGAGCTATGATGTGATTGAAAATGAATAATGCTGCGGTCTTTTCGGTATTGTCAAATGTCGGCATCGCCTCGGCCCATTTCGTAAAATAATCTACGGCTACAATAATGTATCCATGCCCCCCGACCGAGTGGGGGTGACATGTCATGAAATCAATACCCCATTTCCCA
Source organism: Picea sitchensis (assembly GCA_010110895.2). Classification (NCBI taxonomy): domain Eukaryota; kingdom Viridiplantae; phylum Streptophyta; class Pinopsida; order Pinales; family Pinaceae; genus Picea; species Picea sitchensis. The sequence continues at coordinate 187,807 of SNQJ01S0005454.1, read as the reverse complement.
AAAGGAACGACGGAAACCACAGGATGAAGAGGAGGAGGATGTGACCGTATTTTATGGTTGTAGGTCTAGCAAGCGTGGCATTTTTAGATTGCAATTATAAAGTCGTTAAATAAAGAAGGCCAAAAATACCCTGCTCGTAGGATCTTCTGGGCAGTAGCATACTCGGACATATGACCACCACAGGCTCTAGAATTGCAGTCATTTAAGGCTTTCTCGGCTTCGTCGAATGTGAGGCAGTGTCGAAAAACTGAGTCAATCCCACGACGATAAAGAGTATCACCGATGATAATATACTGACGGGCTTGGTAGCATATTCGACGTCGGTCAGTACTGGAAAAATTGGGTCGGAAAGTCTGGGTTTGGAGATATATGATGATATCTCCATACCAAAGATCATCGAAACTAATTAGGAAAAGGAATTCATCGGGTAATGAATCAATTGCTACATTTTCCGTTTCAGAGTAGGGAAAGTCGCATATCAACTCGGAAAAAACTAAGGATTTCTTGGACTTAGCGTGTTCAAATTCTAAGTCAAACTCATGTAGTATCACGATCCACTTGGAGTATTTTCCCCCTAGCAGTTGACGGGTGAGAATGTGTTGCATAAGGTTGCAGTTAGAAATTACCGTAGTCTTGCGAGAGAGGATATAGTGTCGGAAACGTTGGATTGCTTGGACGGCTGCCAAGGGCAGTTTTTCGACATGTAAATACTTGGTTTCGATAGGCATTAGACTTAGACTCAAGTAATAGATGACATGTTCGTCATGAGAATCATCCTCTTGGACAAGAACCATAGCGATGGTGTAATCTGAGGCTGCGAGGTAGAGGAAATAATCGCGACTATAATCGGGGGGNGCATGTGTCAGGGGCAGTTTCATAGCTTCAAAATCTTTATTTGCGATGGTATCCCATACGAACTCGGACCCCTTTTTGAGTAGTCGAGTAAATCCAAGAGTTATCTCAGCATAGTTCGGGATGAAACGACGAAGAAAGTTTGCTTTCCCTTACAAACTTTGTAACTAGCGAAGTGAAGAAGGAGGAGGGAGATTGAGAATCACCTTGACCTTTAAGGGATCTACCCTGATCCCTTGATGTGAAACAATAAAGCCTAGAAGTCGACTGGATTCTATGCAGAAAACACATTTGTGAGGATTCAAGCGTATATGGTAAAAACAACATCGGAGGAAAATGGCTCGGAGGTGTATTGGATGATCGACCCGATGCATGGAATGAGCAAGTAAGTCATCAAGATATGGTTGCACGATGTGCTTGATATCATGGAAAGCATAAGACATAGTGCGCTGAAAGGTTGCGCCAGCATTTTTTAGACCGAAAGGAAGTTTCGATAGGCAAAAGTGCCCCAAGGACAAATAAAAGTGGTTTTGTGTTGATCCTCGGGAACAATATTGATTTGATTATATCTGGAGAAACCATCCATCAGAGAGAAGATTTCACTTTCGGCACAATCGTCGACAATCTGGTCGACGAAGGGGGTAGGAAAGTTGTCTTTAGTACATGCTTTGTTAATATACCCAGTCAGTGAGAGCCACCAGATAAATAAAGCCGTCTTTGAGAAGTTTCTCGACTTCAAGCTTGATAGCGGCCTCTTTACGTGGGTGGACTGGACGAAGGCATTGCCAAACTCATTTAGCATCTGGGTATGTCTTAATCTCATGTATCACAATGTCGGGGTCAATACCCAACATTTCTTCATAGCTCCAGGTGAAGACGTCACAAAATTCTTTGAAAAGTGACTTGTAGGTGACGATCTCGTTAGGGGAACACGAAGCTCCGATATGCACATTTTTGACAATTCCAGGTTTTATGGATATGTCGAGGGGAGTGGTGGGTGAGATATTGCTTAAGTTCCCTTCGGAAAACACATCGTGTGTGGACTCGGTAACTATTGAAATGACAACAACGGTCGACGGGGTCGATATCTGTTGGTAGCTCTCGATGGTGTGTTGTTCCAGGAAGAGGGTGGAATGATGATGTCCATCGTCCCAGGGGGTGTCTTCCATAACAGACATAATCATCTTGTCCATGGGAAAAATGACGCGAAAAGGATCTGGAGATAAATCACCAAGAGAGGCGGTAGAAGGGGTTGTCGATTGAATGGCCTGATAGGTGGACTCAATCAAACTCAAAGGCATTTTGTCGTCGTAACGAAGATGATCGTTAGGGTTGGGTACCATCCATGGATTGTGAGACGCAGGGGTTCCATGAATAGAGGTGGAGATCATGTTGATTGAAGTGACAGATGGATGTGGAACATCAGGTGGTGGGATGGGGAAGGTACCCATTAACGAGGAGTCTTTGAGAAGACCCACACCTACATTCTCGTATCTGGGGGGGGTTGGCAATAAAAAGTACGTTGCCAGTGCGTGTATCTGAGTTAAAGAATGCTAATTGGTGGACGGTAATTACCTTTCCTTGATGTGGGAAACGTACAACACGAAAAAGAGTTGACACAACTGCGCACATGGAATCAATCCAGCTACGGCCAAGAAGGAGGTTGTAATCGAGAGGAGCGTCAAAGACTTCCACTTCAACTTGGACCATTTTGCCTTCTAACGTGATTGGCAGTGAAGGGAGGACACCGTAAGGCTTAAAACTGGAGCAATTAAAGGCTTTGAGTGTGTTATGGGATTCAGTCAAAGAGGGAGAGCCGATGGCTTTCCAGCAGGTAATAGGCATGATGCACGTCGAGGCACCCTCGTTGATAACAGTTCTACAAATGTTTTGTCGGAGACAATCACTTGTATTTGGAATGGGAGTTGAGGGGGAAAACTTGGAATGTGATCTTCCAAGTAAAAAATTATTAAATTCGTATTCGTAGGGTTGATTCCACCGATAGCTTTCAACAGTGATTTCCGTTGTATGGGACAACTTTGAAGGACTTCAAGGGCTGACATCGCGGATGGTGCTTGGGCTAGATATTCAATAATGTTGTAGTTCTGGGCAACATGGGCATGAGGATTGAAAGCCGATTTCTGAACAACACCCTTTGGAGGAGGGCGAAAGACTGTGTTGAGGCTCGGTCGTTCGAGATGAAGAGGACCGTTGGTAGGTGGAGTCATGGGAGATGGTTGGACCAATGAAGGAGGCATAACATCAAACTTCTCTTTAGAGGAAAAATAATCTTTGGCTCGAGTGGTAAGTGCGATGTCGTTTTGCTTTGAATCTCCTGTACACATTAGGACATAGGATGTATTGGAGGGGAAGGGTTGGTCGTGAATGACCAATTGGGCCTGTTGTTGAGAAGGGAAGGGTTGTGACAATACAGTCAGAGTGGGTGGTTTCAGGGTCCCTTGAAGGAACTTAGTAACCTCGGCTCGTCATGGACAATCCTTAGTGTAGTGATCATCACCACAGATAAGACAAGGGTATCGAGGTTTGCGCTTATCCCTATCATCAACATGTGGTGTTTTGGTTGTCTCTGCTTGCGAAGTATTTTTTTCCTCCTTATTCTTACCCTTTCCCTTTCCCTTTCTATATTTGTTTTTACTGGTGGGGGTAGATTGGACAACATTTACCTCAGAAGTCTTGTCGGTGGGAGGGGTAGGAGACGGAGCATTTTGAACACTAGAAGAAATGGGTTTGGGGTTGTTGCTAGAGGCAGAATGTGGTTCGGCATGGAAAGTGCCAATCACACCGTCAGTTGCATGAGAAGAAACAGGAGTAGTTGAAGTGGCGGAAGTAGAAGGACGAGGTGCGTCGGGGAGTAAGTCATAAAGAGTACCCGTTTGTGAGTAAACAAGGTCAAGGTATTGAGCATGACTAATGGTCTGTTCTTCTGTGACAACTCCACCCATGGCGATGTCACGACCAATGTCATTCACGAATGATTTCATGAACCACTCTGCCAACAACTGATCGGGAAGTTTGAGTTTTATGAGATGCCGTCTTCGTCGCCACTCATGAATGTGATCGGAGATATGAGTGGATTTGGTTTGCTTAAAAGAGCTCAAAATCTCGGTCCCTATTTCATAGCGGATCGGTAATTAGTAGTGGGTGAGGAAAGCCATAGTGAGGGTGTTGAAGTTGGCGAAGAAACCTCGTGGTAATTCTATATACCACTTCGTGGCAGAACCTGTGAGAGTTCGTTGAAAAAGGCGTAAACGAATAGAGTCATCCATCAAGGAGTTGGATGAGCACCAAAGGTGAAAAGTCATTACGTGATTGTTCGGGTCCTCTCCCACTTTGCCATCAAATTTAGGGATGTTAGAGGGTAGTTTGGCTAGTATGGTGGGCCATTGGGGAGAGTGACGGATTGGATCATTTAAAATCCTTGACAGATCCGGGAGGTCCAAAGTTGCTAAGAAAGGTAACTGTCTACTCACATGCAGTTACTGGTGGCTTTGGGGAGGGAGTCGTGTCGGCAAACCAGTGGGCCCATAAGCAATCTGCATATAATGCGAAGATCCAGGCAAATTCAGTGGTTGTTGAGAAGGCAAGTAAGTCATGGGATTGTACCCTTGAATGGGGGCATAGGGTTGAGCGTTCGAGCCCCAAATAGGATTAGACGTACCTAGATATGGTTGGCCTAAACCAAGAGGTATAACGGATGTAGCTGGAGGTTGTTTCCCCCCAGTCGATTGAGGATTATGTTGTATCAGATGATTCCAATACTGGGCCAAGGATGGAGGTATGTTTTGTCCATAGGGTGGGGTCGGTGGGGGTTGTCCTCCAATAAGGGGGTGTGTTCCAATCAGGGGTTGTGTTCCAATTGGAATTTGGGTTCCAATTGGGATTTTCCCTGCAAGGGGGGGTTGAGTCAAGCCTCCTTGGTGAAATTGTCCACCAACAGGAATCTGGTAATTTGGTGTGAACGACGGAATGGTGCCACTAGGATCAGTGCCTCTGATAGAGGATGGAAAAGGTCCTCTGAAAGGGGGTAGAGGAAGCATCAGAATGAAATCGAGAGGAGAGTGCCCAGAAGAAGTAGGACCACCAGGAGTTCCGGATGTGATTTGCGTAGGAACGAGAATAGAGGCATTCAATGCATGATATCTAGGTGGAAGTGTCGGGATGACTCTGGGTGAAAGCGGTGTGCCAATGGGGGCTTGGCTAGCCACGGTAATCTCAATGTTAAGACTCGTAGTATCTGTGTAATGGGCCATTTGTAAAGGGAGAGTCAGGATGTAGTCAGCTTGCGGAGCTTCTGTACCAGGAAAATAGTAAGCAGTAGTCAACGGTACTGTGTCTGGATAAGACGTTTTGGGTAGCTCAGGTGAGACAGTGATATCAACAACTTTGCCCGAGCCAAAGAGGTCCCTTCTAAAAATGTCGGTATCCCAAAAAGGATCTTAACCCTCAGGTCCTAGGAAAGGTCTAGTTGGTGATCCAGAAGACTGGACAACTAGTTCTCCGGAAGATGTCAGTCGCAGATTATGTCTCTCGGAGTCGGGGTGAAGTCGAAAGTCCTCTCGAGAATTGGAAATTCGGAATTGTTCTAGAGAGTCAGTTTCCACTTGTGGAGTGGTGACATCTTGGACTTCACTCTGTTGAGGAGAGCCCTTCGGTGAATTGGTAGGCAAGGGTTGAGAACCTTCCAAATTTTCTAGGGGTAAGCCTTGCATTCTACATGAACGACGTGGAGGGTCAATTGTGAACGAGTTAAAAACTTACGAAGAAAATTCTACGGTCAACTTGGGTAAACAAACAATATGCGCTAGTAAAAAATCTAGGAAGCAAAACTAGGCAAACAAGACCTTCTAATTCTGAAGTCACTAGTTGGTGATGAAATCCAACGTCCCAGCGACGAGATAAGAAGGGGCTGGGCTAGGGTGGAAAAGTTACGTTGATGACCTGCTTAATGGACTTACGCCCTGGTGCAATCTCCCACACATAATCGTCTGTATACCCTCCAAGGAACCCGAGTGAGTTTGGCCAACGTCGATTCTAGGTACCGTGAAGACTTGCCCCTTCACAGTCACCTTGTGTAAGACCCTAAGAAGACAGGCCACTAAGGTTACCACCAACAACAATAAATCCTGGGGAGATAGTCGACAGTGCGATCCACACGCAAGGGCAAGTTATCTAGCCTGAAATCAGCTTGAGAGGATTCCACTCATCATTGTGGGTATACCTCCAAGTGACCCTTGTAATACATGTAATCTCTACACCGATATCAACAAAGCAGGGTGAGTAACTCTGTCAATATCAATGCGACCTTGGGTTTGACCCTTGTGTGAGAAGTTCTTCCCAGGACAAAATGTTGCAAATGGAATTTGACACTCCTTACCACAAGAGGCTATTGTGTGTTTTGTGCTTTGGAGAGTGTATTTCTCTGCCTATTCCAAAGCTCTAGCCTAACTAATGTTGGTGTAATAGAGTCCTAGAAAAGAGTTACTAGTTAAATTTTAAAAATTGCACAATATTATTAAAGGCTATTGTTACTCAAAGGAGACATAAATGAAACCAATGTTGTGTGAGACTCTGACCCAACAATGCATAGATAGGAATGAAAGATATCAATTCTTGTTCGATGAATCCTATTTACGGGAGGGAGAGAGGAGTTTTCGGGAACAATCTTGAACTACGATATACGATCTTCTTTGAAATGCAATATCAACAAGTCACTAACAATGCCAATTCTCTATTTGTTCTATTTCAACATTTGGTTTCCAATATTTTCAAAATAAAAATGCTTTTAAAAAGAAAAATGTTTTTTACTTTTCAAAAAGAACCACACAACGGTGGTGGAACTAAGGAAAACCAATTACTAATGACAAGCAACATACAAAACCCAAACCAATCTTTCAATGAAGACAAAAATGACAAGCAAACAAGGCTAGTCTTTTCAAATGCATGAGGGCAACAATTTTCCAAGCAATGGGCATTTGAGAAAGACAATAAATCCCAACTTTTAAACCGATCACCGGCTCCCAACCAAACAAGCATTCAGATTCCAAGATCAGAGATTATATCCTTGCTAAGAAAAGGTCAAGAGATAACAGTTGAGAAAAAATGAACAAGAAGAGTCTTTGATTTCCGAAGACTGATCGTTCCCAAAATCCGAAGTCAAGAAACAATCAATCAGTGGCCCAAGAAGTTCTCTTCAGACACACATACAAATCTGGGTATCTGAGCATAAAAAAAACCTTAATCCCAAAATTTTGCAAAATGGGTTTGCAGGCAAGCAATGGTGTACAGTGCGAGAATGGAGCATTCTCATAGGCTAGCCACAAGCAGAGTGTGAGAGGTTCACATTGGACTGCATAGTAGGGTGCAAACTCCAGTAGTTCTCGCAGACAACATAAGGGTTCAGTGCGAGAAGGCCGGAAACTAGGAAAAATTTGGAAAAAAGACAAAATTTTTGAAGGGACTTCTGGACCTAGAGAGTTTGTCAGGGTCCCTTGAAGACTCAAAGATTGATAGAAATGAAAAAAGGTAAGGCAAGAGAAAATGGCCAAGGAAAAACACCAAAAATAACTAAAAAATGGGTTTCATCCCCAGTATGGTCGCCAATTTTGTTATCGGACTAATCGGTAGGTGCAGACACTAACAGATCTCCCTAGATCCACCTGGATCTAGAACAAAATAGGACAGGACATGACTCTTTCCCTAAATTGGAATCATTGAATCTACTAGTAAGGAGGAACAAGTGACATACCTTTTTATTGCTTCCTTAGGTCTCTGTTTCTCCCGCTTCGCTCCGGTGCTATCGTGAGGTCAAGTCCAAGACAACACAAACCAACCAAAGTGAAGATAGTAAAATGTATTCAACGTCAACTTATGCATATGATCAAGGAATTACACAATAAAGTAAGAATGACTTTATGGGAAAGGGACATGTCGCTGTATCATATTAATTGAAAGTAGAAGATACAACCTGATCGCCTTGATGTCACAATCTTCCTTTCAGTGACCCTTGGTTCCAACACACATACTTGCCCTGTACTTGCGTGAAGAAGATCCAATTCCTCTTGATAGACCAACTAGAGTCTCCAAGCTTCTGTCTAAGCAGGGTTCTTCACACAATTCCTTCACCAATTCTTCAATTAATCTTGCTTAACCTTTTCCATGACAAACCTTTCAATATATAGGAGAAGGAGAGATGGTTACATGGATGAGGATGATCCCATCAAATCTGAGAAGTCAGTAAAATGACAACCATATGAATGCCAACTCATTTTCTAGAAGATTCCCTTCTAGAACCCTCGAGACCTCTTCTCTTTTCCAAGCTTGAAAACAGGTTCGCACCCTATGTATGGAGCACACTGCGAGAAGTTCTCACCCTAGGTCATATGCAGCCTGTGAACTCACTTTGAAAATATGTTTTTGGAAGGAGACAAGATCCACTTTTCTCAGGCAAAAAGTCCTTGTTGGGCGCTTGAATACACCATTGTTAATACATCACCAAGATGACCAAAATCATGTGTAACACTTTTCTCTTGATTTTTCTCACTGATCAAATTGAAATTAAATCCTATTCAAATTAAATTCCACGTTACCAAGATTACTCCCATTTGCAGTCTCGGAGTGACTCTTGGAGAGTTAAAATTCTCATAAATAAGGATTATGGACTTCCCCACTAACCACCACTTGCATTCAATGATCGATGGTTGGTATTTTAATAAGGAGCATGGTTAAAATATGAAGGCTAGGAGACTTGGGAAATTTAGGATTACTTATTAGCCCCTTGGACTCCCCCCTTTTTGGGTGCACCTCATATTTTTTTTCAATTTTTATCTTCTTGATTTCATATCCATGATCATCATATGGCTAGAAAAAAATCTATGGCATCTTGGAGTACATTAAAATGAGGAGGTAAGGGAAATTTGAGCTCGATCGGTCTTTGACATGATCAAAATTTTACCCAGGTAATATTCTCCTTTCTCTTTATCAGAAGGATAAATTAGTTTCATTTTGGTACCTCTATTGAAATGTTTTATGTCTTACGATATTTATTTTATAGACGACCATGTTTTTCAACATAGGTCAACATATTTCATATCTATGTATCAGAATTAGTTGGAGTACTATAAAATTCAAATATATGTGACATATTTTTTGTTGCGACAATGTTCAATCCTAGGTCTTTGGCTCCCCAACCTCTAAACCTACTCTAACATCACCATCTCGCTTGTTGCACGCACATGGGACCTCTTCATTTCTTCCTGCATGCACCTTTGGTACAACCTACTCTACAACACACTCCAACGACACTTTATCTCTTCTATCTTCTACTCTACTAGTACTAAGTGTGTCTTCTCCTCTCTTCCTCAAACAATTCAAGTACACTTTTTATACTACTTCTCGTAATACATTCATTCTCTCATAACATTCGTTGTTGGCTCTCTTCTCCTCCTATGGATCCATGTTTCCTCTACTCTTCTGTACATCTTACCCTCCTTCTTCCCCCATCCCCCGGTCGCAAGGTATTACACTACAATGGTGTCTCGTCTTATTCCCATTAACCCTTTATCCACAAAAATAATATTAATCCAAAGGGACACAATGTCCATTAATATTCCTCTTGGTATGACCTCAAAATCCCTTTCAACTGTGTTGAAAGATGTGTTATACTCTATAGAAAAATCTACAACATACCCTTCTTTGACTTGATCGAACTAGAAATCAACAACACAAGTCCACTTGTTATCTCGGGTTTCAAGCCTCTCAACCATTTCTTGATCCCAAATTTTAGGTTCTTGAGGGTTAATGATAGGGATAATATCTACTTGCCTCTTTAACCACTCATACAACAAACTAGGAAATTTTGCAAATAAAATCTTGGTGAAGGGTGTTCCACCTTAGCTCAGTAAGCCCTTACTTGATTTAAGGGTACCCATAGTTAGTCAATTAGTTATTCATATGTGAAATAAATTCACAACAAAGGAAGGCGGCATTGTCCCTCTATATCGTTCTAAAATATTTGGTACATCCTTCATTACCGGGTTATACCTCCCTTATCTATGGCCATAATATAATATATAAACATATTCCTTATTTAAATCTTTATTTAAACGATGCATTCTCTATGCCAGTATTGATTTAAATTTTTTCCAACCTCTTTTTATTAGGTTGAATACTTTCTAGGGCATCAATTTTATTTCTAGTTTCAGGATTTTAAATTTACGCAACATGCATCCAACCATGAATTCCATTTATAGATTAACACATAAGAAAATACCAACTTAATAAAAAAAATCATATTGTTTAACTAGATTTCTAGATTCCCTTTTTGGGTGCACCTCATATTGTTTTTCAATTTTTATCTTCTTGATTTCATATTGATGATCATCGCATGGCTAGAAAAAAATATATGTTAGATTGGAGAACATTAAAATGAGGAGGTAAGGGAAATTGGAGCTCGATCGGTCTTTGACATGATCAAAATTTTACCCAGGTAATATTCTCCTTTCTCTTTATCAGAAGGAAAAATTAGTTTCATTTTGGTACCTCTGTTGAAATGTCTTATGTCTTACGATATTTATCTGACATGCACCCATTTTATTAACATAGGTCAACACATTTCATATCTTTTTATCAGAATTAGGTGGAGTTAGTATAAAATTCAAATATCCATGACATAGTATTTGTTGCGACAATGTTGAATCCTATGTATTTAGCTTCCCATCCTCTAATCCTACTCAAATATCCCCATATTGCTTGCTACACCCACATGTCACCTCTTCATTTCTTCCTTCACACACCTCTGACACGACCTACTCTACAACACACTTTGACGATGCTTCATATCTTCTCTCTTCTACTCTACTACTACTCAGTGTGTCTTCTCCTCTCTTCCTCAAACAATTCAACTACACCTTCTATATTGCTTCTCGTAATACATTCCTTCTATCATAAAATTTGGTGTTGGTTCTCTTCTACTCCTATGGATCCATATTTCCTTTACTCTTCTCTACATCTCACCCTCCTTTCCCCAACCCCCCGTCGCAAGGCATTACACTACAATGGTGTCTGGTCTCATTCACATTAACCCTTTATCCACAAAAATCATCTTAATCCATAGGGATACAATCTCCAATAATACGCCTCTTGGTCTGACCTCAAACTCCCTTTCAATTGTGCTAAAAGTTGTGCTATACTCAATAGAAAAATATACAACATAACCTTATTTGACTCACTCGAACTAGAAATCAACAACACGAGTCCACTTGATATGTCGGGTTTTAAGCCTCTCAACCATTTTTTGATCCCAATTTTCAGGTTCTTGAGGGTGAATGATAAGGATAATCTTTGCTCACGTCTTTAATCACTCATACAACAAACTAGGAAATTCTGCAAAGAAAATCTTGGTGAGGGGTGTCCCACCTTAGCTTAGTATTTCCTTACTTGATTTATGGGTACCCATAGTTAGTCAATTAGTTATTCATGTGTGAAATTCATTCATAAAACAAGATCCTTTGTTACTGGGTTATACCTCCCTTATCTATGGCCATAATATAATATATAAACATATTCCTTATTTAATATTTATTTAAACAGTACGCCAACGTTGATTTATGTTTTTGACATCCTCTTTTTGTTAGGTTGAATACTTTTTAGGGCATCAATTTTATTTCTAGTTTCATGATTTTAAATAATTAATGGTTTGCAGAATTTGGATTCATGATTTATTTTAACATGCTTAGATGTTTATGTGTGAGGCAGTTGCTATTATGCAAGATGTGATGAAATGGATGTAAAGGACATTGTGCAATATGTGATGCCATTCATACAAAGGACATGTTGTTGTTGCAAGAAGGTGCAATACTTTTTATTTTGGTACATGTCTTCCTCTTCCTTATGTACATTTAAAATAAAAAAATATTTTCTATAATTTTGATTTTGTATTTCAAAGCTACAATTATGTTTTCTATTTCGGTTGAAGAAGATAACAAGTCTCCAATATGATGCCCAACACATTAAATTGATGCTATTAATTATTTTTTCCAATACATTTCATTAGTTTTATTATATATGGTTTCTAGTTACAACTAGAAATAATTGGTTAGTACCATTGTAATTTAACTTAAATTACAATATGATTGTAACCATGGGTTTCCAATCTGGTCCAATTTTAAGTTTCCACTCCCACCTTCAGATTTAAATCACATCCATATGTTTTTTACGAGCTAAAATGTACAAAATTATCTTATTTTATTAGTAAAAGGAAACTTGTGTATGTTTTAGACTTCATCCAAATGATTCCATCTTATTCTATCGCACAAAACCATATAAAATTGAGAGCATTTAGTACAACTTGGAGTTAGAAGGCATGATGAGTGGTTGTTAGAGATATTACATGAAAGCACTGTTTTCAAATTTCTGTGGTGAGTAGTTTCGAGGTTAATTGACGGATAATCCATAGTTGGTGTCATTTTTGTCATCAACGTTTCGAATCCGAATCGGGATTCATCATCAGGACTAATCGTCAGTTACAAAGCTTGCTGATCTTCATCAATTAATAGTAGATGCATGACAGTTTTGAGATTTGTAATTAGGTCGGCTAGTTGTAACGTCCTATTTCTAAAACCGAGGAAAATTTAATTCAATTTTAGGGTTAGTAAATTAGGTTATTGATAATACTTCATAATTCTAGGTTTATGATAATATTATAAATAAGACTACTAGGGTTTTAATAGGATAAAGTAGTGAAAAGT
>SNQJ01S0005454.1:159214-175180 GCA_010110895.2 Picea sitchensis | reverse complement strand
CATGGTGAATTTTATGTTCTCCGAAATACCATTGAGGTGCTCAAAGAATCTACCCAGTTCTTCTTTTCCATGAGGCCACTTGACGTTGGTATCATCAACATACCTTTTCCATCTAGATGGTTTGAGGGGGTATGTTTCAAGGGAATTTTTCTCGAACTTCTCCATGTAGAGGTTGGCTACGATTGGGGATAAGGGGGATCCCATGGCTACTCCGCTTGTTTGTTCAAAAAACTCTCCTTGGAAGCTGAAGAAGGTTGATTGTAGACAAAATTCTGCTAGTTTAGCTGTTTGAGGGTCTGCAACCTCATTTATAACTTGAATGGCTTCATTTAACGGGATCTTCGTGAAGAGTGAAACCACGTCAAAGCTGATGAGCATATCCTTTGATTCAATTTTCTCCTTTTTTATGAGTTCCATGAAGTCTTTTGAATCCTTGATGTATGAGTCTGTCTTGCCAACTAAGGGTCCAAGGATCCTTGCTACGTACTTGGCTAGTTCATAGGTTGGGGAGCCGATTGTGTTGACAATTGGTCTCAGGGGAATTCCTTCCTTATGGATCTTAGGGAGTCCATATATTCTAGGGGTGATTAGGCAGTTTGGGGTTAGTCGTTTCTTCATTCTTTCATCTAGGTTGGAGGACTTTATGGCCTTCTTGACTTCCTTGACGACCTTGGATATTGGGTTGTTGTCCAACTTTTTATAACTGCCAGTAGTGGTGAGATGCTCTATCATTTTGTTGTTGTAATCCATTCTGTTCATGACCACTGTAGCTCCCCCTTTATCTGTTTTTAGGATCACAATGTTTTCGTTGTTCCTAAGGTTCTGGATGGCTTCGTGTTCCTTTTTGCTGATGTTATTCTTTGGTGGTTTAGCATTCTTGAGGACCAGGGTGCAGTCTTGCCTGATAGCATCCTTGTCTTCTTCATTGAGGTTTTGTATTCTCTCTTCTACGCTGCAGACTATGCTTTCTACGGGGATAGTCTTTGCAGCGATTGCAAAACCTAATCCTTTCTTCAAGATGTTTAATTCTTCATTGTTTAGTTCTTCGCTGGACAAGTTTAAAACTTTAATGCTTGTTGTAGCGTCATCTTTGCTTGCCGCGTCCTTTTAACATTCTTTGAGTTTTCTGAGTTTTATTTCATGGCGTTGATTAGCCTTACGTCTCTCTCCGTCTGCTTTGAGTGCAGCGCTAGCGTCTAGGATAGTCCATAGATCCAATTGGATTTCGCGCGCGAGTTGGAGGTGTATCTTTAGGGCCAGTTTTGACAGCGCGTCAAGTGCTGCGCGCGTCCTTCTGATTTCTCCCCGGATTAGGGCGTGGCTGAGCTGTTCAAACGCTCTGTTGTTCCATCTATTGCGTAAAGGGTGATTGATGTAGGCGAATTTTGGATTGAGTTTGTTGTCTCTGCATTGTTTGAGGAAGTTGAGATCAACAGCTCGTCTGATGATTTTAATCCGTAGATTTTCCATCAAACGGAATTTGTTCTAGGTTTCCCATCCGTACATGGAAGAAATTACTGTTTTTAAATTTATGTGGTGAGTAGTTTCGAGGTTAATTGTCGGATAATCCACAGTTGGTGTCATTTTTGTCATCGATGTTTCAAATCCAAATTGAGATAAAAAGGAAATCGAGCTGCTCAAAACTAAGCTCGAATAAGCAGAGTTGGTAGCTCAGACCACTCAAATACAGGTAGGCCAACAAAGAGACTTGATAGGGAAACTATAGGTTAGATTAGAGTTTGCCGAAAGCCAAGTTACAAATATCAGGATATTCCAGTCCCAGGCTATGGAGATTCGGAGCAAAGTTTCTGCAGCCCAACAAAGTTTACTTGGCAAGGTAGAGATGATTTGGGACAATTGCCTGCTTATTGATCAAGTATTGGAAAACTTATCTGTCAGAGAGAGAGAACCTGGAGCAGCTCAGGTCACATTTCAAGAGGCTGTAATAGCTACAACAAACAGGGAATCGAAAAATAGTTCCGAGTTTTCCATTTTGGAACAGACCTGAGGTAATATTTTGTTGAAAGAATGGGAACGTAGCATATCAGAAGGCAAATTGCAAGCCAAGAAGGTAAGGAAATCCTATGAAGAGGCTTTCGGTTCTATAGATGGAAATCTATTAGGCACTGATAGCGAGAGCAATGCTGAGACACTGAGCCAAATGAATATGGTGAAACTTTCGCTTGATATAAATGAGAAAGAAGAAAGAGATTCGGCCAAAGTCTCACAAGTAACTCTGGCAGACATAGTTGAAATAGATAAATGGATTCTTAAACCAAGTGTGCGATTGTGCACTATCGACACTCTAGACCGACAGATGGAAGAAAGGTTACCACAATTAGTCAGAGATTATTATATTTTTGAGGCCAATTGTCAAGCGAAACCTTCTACGTTGATATCTCAGCTGGTGGAAAAATGTGTCACTTGTACCAAGCATGCAAAGGGGCAGGTTTCTGGTACCAAATAAAGATAGAGATAAAGAAATGAAACGATTGATCTCCTTCTTGTTGTAACTGAAAATCCTGGAACGATTGAGATTCCATCATATGTAAATCTGTATAAATATACAATAGAAGGAAGGAACAAAGGCNTTTATGTTCTCCGAAATACCATTGAGGTGCTCAAAGAATCTACCCAGTTCTTCTTTTCCATGAGGCCACTTGACGTTGGTATCATCAACATACCTTTTCCATCTAGATGGTTTGAGGGGGTATGTTTCAAGGGCATTTTTCTCGAACTTCTCCATGTAGAGGTTTGCTACGATTGGGGATAAGGGGGATCCCATGGCTACTCCGCTTGTTTGTTCAAAAAACTCTCCTTGGAAGCTGAAGAAGGTTGATTGTAGACAAACTTCTGCTGGTTTAGCTGTTTGAGGGTCTGCAACCTCATTTATAACTTGAATGGCTTCATTTAACGGGATCTTAGTGAAGAGTGAAACCACGTCAAAGATGATGAGCATATCCTTTGATTCAATTTTCTCCTTTTTTATGAGTTCCATGAAGTCTTTTGAATCCTTGATGTATGAGTCTGTCTTGCCAACTAAGGGTCCAAGGATCCTTGCTACGTACTTGGCTAGTTCATAGGTTGGGGAGCCGATTGTGTTGACAATTGGTCTCAGGGGAACTCCTTCCTTATGGATCTTAGGGAGTCCATATATTCTAGGGGTGATTAGGCAGTTTGGGGTTAGCCGTTTCTTCATTCTTTCATCTAGGTTGGAGGATTTTATGGCCTTCTTGACTTCCTTGACGACCTTGGATATTGGGTTGTTGTCCAACTTTTTATAACTGCCAGTAGTGGTTGTTGTCCTACATGAAAGCACTCATTTCCTCAAGTGTCTAGCGCCTTCAGTGGAACGTAGTAGGGATCAATCATGTGACCAATTGACATAGTTGATCAAGTCCGCATAAATTTGCTAGGAAGAAATATTTATATTATAAAGACTTAATTATTGAAGTAATATACATAATGGTGTAACAATGTTTGAAATTAAAGTGCAGTGGCTATAAAATGATATTTCTTTACTTCTTCTTCTTATTAATTATTATTGTTTTTCTTTATATTTAATTTTTGGATTGTTATTATTTATATAGAACAATTAATGTAATTTTTTGGAATGTTATTTTTATTAAATATAATTTATTGTTGTTTTTCTTTATATTTAATTTTTGGATTGTTATTATTTATATAGAACAATTAATGTAATTTTTTGGAATGTTATTTTTATTAAATATAATTTATTGTTGACTTTGTGAGCAATTTTTTTAAAACTAATAATATATAGATATTTATTTAAATGAAATATGTTTAAATATTTTTGAAATTATTAAAGCTTTTTTTTAATTTTTCTTTTTGGAAAAAAAATTAGTTAGATTAATTATAAAATTTGAAGCTGCTATATACGTTTTAAAACTTGGTTCACTAATAAAAAAAACTATTATTATTATGATTATCTTATTATAAAAGATATATATATTTTTAACAAGAATGATTATAATTGTATTTAGAAAAAGGCATGGATTTCCCAAAAACAATCAGAATTACAATCTGCGCATAGGCCAAATGTGCATCATAAATGTATGATGTCTTAGTTCTTATACCTATCTGTAATCTCTGAGTTGAACTGATGCAGTTTATAGAAAATTGTCATGGGAAGATGGCTACAAATAAACATAGCAAATACAAAACTTTGTTAAACATGCAAAACTAATGCAAATGCAAATTTGTGTCCATCTAGTTCTGTTGAGAGGCTTTGTTCTCCTAAGTTGCAACTAGGTCTGGGTGTTCTGCTTGCATTTTTGTTGGGTCAATAGGGGAAATCAAATGCATTTGTAGGCAAGATTCTTAGTTTGAAGCTCTGGATTCTGTGAATACAACTGGATTGATGATTGTGCTCTTGGGCGCCTTCAATGTTGTTGTTGGGACCAACGAATGGAGAAAATTAGAGTTGAGTTCCTGTTGACAATGCACATGACTAGGGCCAATTCCTTATTGTGGTGTTTCTCATGGGCATGAAATTTCCGAGATTGTTGTTCCATTTGGGTTTTAAGTGTTTCAATTTCCTCTTGTTGTGAATGTACGCGTTCCTGTATTTTATCAATGGCACATTCCGAGGACTGACATTCACCCCTACTATGACGCCACATAATTGTGAGGGATTGTTGGCATTCCAATGACAGTATGAGAGGCCATAGCTTAATTGAGTTGAACTGAAACCGAACAATGTCGCTACCTTTGAGATTCAAGTGCATACTGCTAGATAATAGAACGTGATGGATAAGAGCCAGCGTCATGAGGTTGGTGAAATAAGTTCCACGCAAGAGGATGACTGGGGATGAGGCCAAGGCCGTATGTCCCATAAATCTATAGGTCATGAGAAGATTGTTGTAGGGGGGATTGAGATGTACAGAGTACCAGTTCCCACATGAGTGTGAGGGAGAAGTCATGATGAAAATTTCAGAATGCAGTCTGAGGGGATGCGAAGTTGAAAGAGGGTGCCATTCACGAAAGTGATCGACATGTGTAATAAATTTAAGGAATGTGGATAGAGCGAGGGAAAGCACTTTTCCATTGTTGAGATTCCACGAATTGTCCAAGAGAAGAAGCATAGGAGGTGAAGAATGCTCAGGGAATATTTTCATAACGAATTGTGGTACCTTACTTTAGTTTCCCAGTAGCAAGTTGTTTTTCTTCTTTAGCGAGAGAGTCGGCTATAACATTATGAGATTTGTACACATGGTAATAGATGAATTTACAAAATTTATGTTCCATGTATCTGATTCTAAGAAGAGTTCTGGCAATATTGGGATCTGCGGTCTTGAGATTTTGGTGTAGTTCCCTTATGATCATATTAGAGTCCCCAATTATCGTGAGCCTTGAAAATCTATTGGTTGGAGTAAGGTGAAGTCCCATGAATACTGGAAGGACCTCGGCGTGATTATTAGTGGATTTTCCTAATCCCCAAGCGAAATCAAGAACCTTGTTTCCTTCAGAGTTGAAGACGACTCCCCCTGCACCTGCCACCCTTGGATTTCCTGTGGATGCTCCATCAAAAAAGACTATCCGAGAATCTTGTTGACGTTGCCATTGGTAAAATTCTTAGTTGGATAACCATAGATTCCAAATGAATTTATTTAGAGTTTGAGTGGTGTTGACGTGTTTGACGGAGCGATTACCTAGAATACTGGTTATCCATATTTTCTCTTAATCTGAAAAAAGAACTTGATTGTATGGAAGTTTATTTTGAATGGAGAACACTTTTGAAAGGAGGCCACATTCCTGAGTCTGAACCCTTTGAGGGGAGAGAATTTTATTTTGAAAAATGGCCTTGTTTCTTATTAACCAGAATCCCAAACAGATGAATTTCGAAATCTGCCTTCAAAGACTTGCAAAGAGAAGTTTTTTATTGAAGTTGCCAACATATCTTTTCTTCTAATGAACAAAAAATTTATTCCAATTGGAAGGAGGGTAGAAATTGGGACGAAGAGAAGCGAGCATGAGTTGCCACACTTGCAAGGAGAAAGGGAAATCAAATAAAAATTTTTGAATTGTTTCCACTGAGGTCATGAAGAGGGTGCATCTGGATGGGCCACCAATGTTTCACTTCTGGAGATTTTCGATTGTAAGTAATTTTCCATGTACCATGACCCAGGTGAAAGCATTGATTTTTGGAAGGGAGGGCCCTACCCACACACAAGACCAAATATTAGAGAGGGGTGGCCCTAGGTAGTCTAAAAGAAGACTAACAAAACCCAATTTAACTGAGTGTTGTGCAGCACCACAACATCAAGAGTATTTTAGATGAGATTTAAGGGGGGCACAACTAGCTAGTTGCTCGAAGAGAATAGGGATAAGAGGAAGGAGTTGTTCGAGGGGTGATAGAGTTTTCCAGGAGTGCCATTGGACATTTGGTGTCCATTCAGAAAGGTCTTGGAGAAACCATTGGAGATGCACCATAGCTTGAGGGGATTTAGAGATTCGTTTTTATCTAGTGGCGCCCTCCCTATAATGCTATTCGTTCATACTTTTATGAGAGATCCATTCTCGAGAGCCCAAGAGAGCTTGGTGTTGACGATTGCAACTATGTGAGACATTCTCCAGGATACAAACCTGAGAAAGATCCCCTAAGAGGGGTGTGTGGTTCCTATATGAGACCGAGTTGGAACGTAGATATGGCCTCCTCCTTACAAAAAGTTGAGAAGAACTCCAAATGATTCTCCTTTGTAACACAGTGAGAAAGGAGATCTATAGAGTTGGACGTGCATGTGGCTGAGCACAAGGTGAACATGTGAAATCCCAAAGTGTTGGGTGCATCATCATGAGACAGAGATGAATATGATGTATTAGCCTCCTCTGAGTAGAGAGTTGATGATGAAACTCTAGATGAATCTCCTGTGTAATGTAGTGGGAAAGAACATCTGTTGAGTGGACGTGCCTGTGAACGAGCACAGGTGAATGTGATCCTAGTGACTGAGCACTAGTGAATAAGTGGTTCTTTTGTTTAATCCAGTGAGCCAAATATATGGACATCCCTATGGATGTGCCCCTAGTGGCTGAGCACTAGTGGGTGTATGAGAACCCTTGCTATATTGTTCAAGAGTTAGACCTTCCTGTAACCCTTATTGTAATGTAAAGGGTACAGGTCGGCCCCACATTAATGTAAAAGATAATTAATGTAAAAGATAATTAATATGGTAATTATTAATTATATTTTGATTTATTGAGGTTGGCCCTATTGTGCCAATAGACACATCATTTGATGTGACAAGTCTAATATAAATAAAGGTGAATCCCCATTGAGGAAACACACTTATCATTGTGTCATCTCATGATTTCAGAAGTTGTGGTCTGAAATTATGAGAATTACAACACCCTCTTGTGTGCTAGATTTGGTGATGATGTGGGAGGTCTTTCTCTTGAGGAATATAGCAAAGGATTGTTTGGGTTTTCTTCCCTTGTTGAGAAGGGTTTCCCAGGATACTTCTTGTGTTCTTGTGGATGGTTATTCTTCTTGTAATCTTGGTTTGTTGTAGTAGTTATGGTTCACATTATAGTTAAACAAAAAATTTAAAAGAGGATACATGAGCCATAGCTCATTGAAAATATAACACTTGGCTTGGATCAGAGGAGTGGCCATCCTTATCAATTTCCAAAATAGGGAGCCATTGTAGGTGGGAAGGGGGACATCCAGGCTATGAATGATGGGAGAACTAATATATTTGGCTAAAATGGATTTCTTCCACTAGTCCAAGGGTCTTGAGATGAGGTGCCAAACCAACTTTGATCCCATAGCTATATTCATGAGAGAAGGCTTAGGAATTGCCAACCCTCCTTTGCCCGATGGTTGATAGACAATTGACCAATTGATGAGGTGAAATTTTTTTGTATTTTTTTTCCCCCTTCCCAAAGGAATCATCGCAAAGTCATTGATATTTTTTTAAGGATTCCTTTAGGGGCCATTAATATTGCAAACCGAAAAATAGTTAGAGCAGACAAAACAGATTTGATGAGAACAATTTTAACTACCATATTTAACCAACGAGAGCCCCAATTTTGTATTATGATGGTTATTTTATCCAAAATTTCTTTCCAATCCTGCGAAGAAGCGATGTTTTGGAAAATGGGCATACCAAGGTAATTAAAGGATTTCAATTTTACAATCATTGGGAATCCAAATATTCTAGAGATGGTATCTTGATGGTGTCCTTAGATGTTCCATCATGTATTCTTCTTTTGTTGTTGTTTATTTCCCCTCTTGAAGCTATTAAGAAGGTATCCAAAACCCGCTTGAATCTTTTGGCTATGATAGAGGAGGCGGCTCCAAGGAGAACATTGTCATCTGCAAATTGCGAATGATTTGGTGCTTTGACTCCTGGAGCGATATGAATTTCGGGGAGATGCCCCAATCTGCGTTCCTCTTCCGGTTTTTGAATTAAATAATTTTCCATTATAATGTATAGGGAGGGTGACAAAGGGCATCCATGCCTTATCCCTCTTCTTGATTTGAAGAATTGTGTCGGGTGGGCATCTATCATTGGGGCTATCCACGGGGAGCCAATGCAAGCTTTAATGTAGTCTATAAAGTCCAAGGAAAATCCATATTTATTTAAAACCTTTGAAAGGAAGGAGTTTTTTACACGATCAAAGGAATTTTCCACATCTAGTTTCAACACCACGCCTTTATCTTTTCACCCTCTACTAGAGTGAATAACGTCTTGGACTAAAATTGTATTCTCAGTGATTTGTTTATTTTCCATAAACCCACCTTGATTTTTAGAAACTAGTTTCAAAAGAAGGGGTTTTATTCTTGAGGCAATAATCTTAGCGAGAATCTTGTAGGAAGAATTGCAGAGAGAGATTGGCTGAGATCTAGATAAATTTGAAGGGTTCATCTCCTTTGGAATTAAAGCCAAAAAGGTTGAATTGGTGGCTCCGCCCACTTTCTTCTTTCAAAGGGTGTAATTCAACATGCATCAGAGATCATATTTGATTAAACCCCATAAATGTTTATAGAATATGATAGAGAATCCATATGGACTTGGGGATTTACTTTTTTCAAGGCTCCTTACAACTTGGAGTGTTTCTTCCTCTGAGATATCTTTTGTAAGGAATGCATTGTCATCAATTGTTATGATTTGTGGAATATGCTCCAACATCTATTGGGTTATTGTTTCATTTTCTTCTTGATTACTTTGAGAGTATAAATCCTTAAAGTGTTGGCTTGCTGCTAATTTGATTTGATTAAAATTTTCTATGGTTTTCCCGGTCTCAGTTTGGATCTTTGAAACTGTGTTCTTTTTCCTTCATTGTTGTGTCTTCTTGTGGAAGAAGGAGGTGTTATAATCTCCAGTTGTTAACCATAAGCTTCGAGATTTTAATCGCCAGTGTTCCTCTTCTTTCCTCATTGCAGAATGGAGTTTCTGGTAGGCATCTTTTTCCCTGATTAGAGCTTCGTGATTTACTTCTTCATTTTCTAGTTTTCGTTGAATGTCTGCTAACTCTGATAATATGGTTTACCTTTCCTTAGTTGGGGAAATGTAGGTGGATTTAGCCCATTCCTTGAGCACTTGTTTAACCATTTTAAGCTTATTTCCCCAAACATAGTTTGGGGAGCCGCTGATGGAAGATGACCAAGCTTGTTGGACCAAATTGGAGACGAGAGGGGAATCAGGCCATAGAGGATTGAATCTAAAGGGAAGAGGCCTAAATTTCTAAGGGGAACGAAAATAAAGAGAGGTGGGTTTATGATCTGAAAAGGTGGAGGGAATAATGTAGGAGGAAATATCAAAGAAAGACAAAAGAAAGTCACTGCTCATGAGAAATCAGTCCAGTTGAGCTGCTATATGGTTAATTCCAACCCTGCGATTGTTACAAGTGAATTTCCCTTTTATGGGTTGGATATCCTGAAGATCCCATTTTGAGATGAGGTCAGACAATTTTTCACTTTGAGGGTCTCTCACCCTGCTTCCACTTTTCTTTTCCAACTAATAAAGGTAAGTATTAAGATCACCACTCACCACTATTGAGGTCATATCTAGAGATTCTCGGATTGAAAAAATAGAAGACCAACATTCTATCTTGTCTAAATATCTATTTGGCATGTAAATATTTATGAGAGGAACTTTTAAACTAGTGTCTTTATGATTTAATACAGTGAGAATACAATGATTAGCACAGAAGGTTACCTCTTCTCCCCAGATTTGTGAATCCAAAAGAGTCAGAATACCTCACGAAGCACCTGTTGAGCTTATGGTTGTTCCTTCACCTGTTCGAAGATATTTTTTATCTTGTTCTAACGCTGGAGAGTCATCCATTTTGATTTCCTGGAGGAGAATTACAGAGGGATTCTCTATTTTAACAAGATATCTAAGAGCTTCGACCTTGGAGGTAATGCCAAAGCCTCTACAATTCCATGAGAGTAATTTCATTGACGATGGATGGAGGAGGTCCATCCACTAGGAACAGGTTGATCTTCACCCCTACTTCCTCATCATTTCCCTGCATTGTTGAGTGAGCTTTCAATGGAATATTACTTCCCAGGCACTTTTTCTTTATTGGTGTTATCTTCCCTTACATCTTTGTTTGTGCACCTTCCTAATTTTGTGGTCTTTTTTATTATGATTTCACCTTCCTCCATGTCTACCCGCGTTGTCCCTTTGGTTTTGATTCTTTTTGGAGGGTTTGGTGGTTATGTCTCTTGGATTTATTCCATGTTTTCTTCCTGGAAGTTTTCCTCTTCTCCCGATTCCTCCCCAACCAGATCCATGGCTTATGTGGAGTGAAGAAGAGTTAAGTCTTCATGAATGGAGGTCAGAGGCCAAAGTCCTGTGAATTGGATGATAAGTCCTTTTGAAGCATAAGAGAGGGCTCTGGCACAAACTTCTTGAGGTATCATGACTTTGGGAATCGTATCTAATATTTTGACAAATTGGGTGTGCATTGGCCGAGTCGAAGGATTTCCCATTGAACCAACCAATTCTTTGAAAGAATTGATTTTAGCTTCAAAGAAGGGAGGGGGATCGAGATATACCCCTGCCATGGCGGCTGCAAACAAGAATACAAAGCCAGGCGCCAGGGTTTTATAGGTGCATATGCTTCACGAGAACCAATCCATATGTCTTTTATAAAAGATATTACACATATATGGATAATATTATTATTATGATTATCTTATTATAAAAGATATTGCAGACATATATGGATGATATTTTTCATGCATTGTGTTAGCACTCTGTAAATTTCCTAGAGGTTGAAAAAGGAGGAATCCACAAAGGTAAATTTATCCAACCGCTTTTAAAACTGGGATCTAGCCCTTCCAGTTTCAGAGACAGATCTCTCTATATGATTTAGCTTTGTTTTTAACTTTAGATGTTAGGCTAGGTAAATAAACAGGTAATGTTTTGTTGTAGAAATGTTTTTAAATTGGTTGAGACAGTCTACACATCCATTGGGCTATGGGGTCTGTGTTATAATAAACATGAGATACAAACCATAAACGTAAAGGAATACTTCCACAGGGCGAGATAATATACTCACTGGATCTTTAATAGCTTAAATGATGGATAGAAGAAAAAATGAGAAAGATAAATTCAACTAAGAAGCAGTTAAGAATTTCTCAATTGAAAACATCAGAAGATGAACATTAAAATCTTTAAAGTCCGAAACAGGGTATTCAAGATAAATCCTACAACATACGTTACTCTTAAATATTAGTTTCATAAAACAATAATGAGCACAAAGCGAAAATAACATTCAACTTAGAGAATAAACATCACCAGTGAATACACGCAAGAATCCTGTAAAAGTGCCTCCTTTTTATTAATGGAAGATCTCTTCAAAAATGTTACAGTCTAATAGCGTCAGGGTGTAAAGATCAACAACCCCCAATACTTCGAAAGGTGAAGTATTTATAATTCAAATTACAAACGTTCCTGTCATAATTGATCAGGAAGTGCTCATTCTATTTTTAGTCTAACTAATTTAACTAATCAAAACTGCTTGATGACTTGGTACAACTGCTTGCGGAATTTATGGGGTAGGCCGTTGGCGAGGTTCCTGTGCAACCTCTTCTGACTGGACAGGTGACTGGACCTGGACATCTCATCTGCTAATCGAGCAGATCGCAGAGTTCCTCCCATCTGAGATGACTAGGCACAGTGACTTTGAGCAATCTCCGATACACTTCGTCCATTTCCGTATATTTAGCAAATGTGGGCTTAGTGAGGAATATGTATCGAATCTCGTGTTGGATACTGATGTCCAACTGAAGAGAATCCAGGAATGCTTTGCCAGTGTTACTCCCTTGTATGCCAGCAAACTTTGAACTCTCCTTAGACACTTTAGACAGTCTCTTTTTTTAATCTGGGAGTGTCATCAGTTTATCATTAATAACCTTCAGACCGAGGAGACCCTTCTTCTGGAGAGCCTCGATCTTGCTGAAGAATTTTTGTACCCCCTGATCCATGACCTGAACCTTTTCTTCCAGCTGAAGCATTAGACTTCTCTTGGTCAAAACTCTTTTGACCTCAAGGATGGTCTTTGTTCTGTCTTCTATCTTCAACTCTTCTAGCTCTTCTCTGGTCTTGGAATTGAGGAATTTGATAATATCATTTGCCTGAGTTGGTCTATCTCCCAATTCTACTCTGATCTTCTCAATAGCCTGTTTACTCCTCTGGACCAACTCGTTCTGCTCAAACATGATTTGGATCATGGGCCAGATCTCATTTATGGAATTGGTGATGTATGTCCATACATTCTCTTTGACCTCAGCCAAAGTCTTCCCTGCCATTGTTTGCTTTTGGAGCTGCTGTAACTCCTTCCTGAGCTGCTCAGTTACTTTCTTTTCTTTGGAAAGACTGGTTTGGAAGGAGGTCTTCAGTTCCTGGAGATTCTCAACTTCCTTTTTAAGCCTACTGATCTCTGTCTCTTGCAGGTTCATCTTTTCCATGGATTTGGTGAGGTCTGTTGTTCCCTCTTGTGGTGTCACTGGTGTTGCAGATGGAATTGTTGTTACTGCTGTTGTGCTCAATCCTGCAATGGGGATAACACTCAATGGAATGCCTTCCATTGGATTTGACTGCTCTTTCTCTTTCAATAATCTCTCCATCTCAGCTTCCATTTCTTTGAGCTGATCATTCTGCTCCATGAGCAACTTAAGCATTTCATCCTTCTCGCATTCTTTCTCTGCTATCTCTTTTGCCTGCGAGTCTTCTGTAGGAGAGAGCTTCAGCTGTTTCCTCAAGGAGGTGATATCTGCATTCTTCTTCTTTATCATCTCTTCTGCCGATCATAGATGATCTTGAGGACCAACTCCTCCAAAGTTTTAATTTTGTTATCTTTTGCGAAGGATGAAATCTTCTCCAGCTTGAGTTGTGTCTGTGCGTTGCTCAATGATAACCTGTAATTTTGTTGCAGAAGTTGAAGCATGTGCCAATGTATGGAATACCATCTCCCCTGTCTGCTTGTGCAGATCCATCTGATCTGCAGGGTGCACGTCCTTCGTTTGAAATTCGAAGGTGGCCCTCTTGTAGTCTGTGATCACCTTGGGATCTGGTACCTGCGCCTGGAGGAAGGCCATGTGCATCCTGCCCCTTTCTGTGTCAAATGCAGACAACAGCCTATGCTGCGCAGTGGAGGACTGTTTCCGAAACTGAGCGTAAGTATTGTTGGTAAGGGTCTGATTTCTTTTCTTGATCAGCTCGTACTTCTCAAAAATACTCAACTTGGGCCCAGTCTTGCCTGTCTTGGTGTCAAGTGGGGAATCTGTGGATTTCTTCGATACTGTTGTGGTGATTTCCTTATAAAGGCTCGAACCGAAGGGTGGAATGATAGTCTTAATCACGGTGGTAGGTGGGACTTGTAATTCTCCAGTTGGACTGGGAACTATGGTTGTCTTAGGCTTTTTAGTATGCAACTGGAACTCTTCGGACGACACCTCCGTGACAGGTGGAGATGATTCTTGTCGAAGCCTTTTTTTCCTTAGGGACCTGTGGTGTAGTCATTGGTGTCACAGTGGTCGAGGGAACCTTCTGTTCCACTTCAACCAAGGTGTCAGGCACCCACACCGTCTGATTTGCAAATTTTTCGATCTCGGGCTTGGACTCATGAACATACGGAATGTTTTTATTTTTCACCCGCATTTCTGAAATGATCTCGCATGGATCATAGTGCCATGGGAAACTCATAAAGAATTTCATTTCTTTCAACATTCTGTCAGCTTCTTCCCCGGCGCCTCGACTGTTGCAGATGAAGGAGCCAATTTGCCCCTTGATCCGCAACTACTGTTTTTTCTTCAGGGATACAAAGTGGATGTCATCTGAATTCATGATCTACCTTATATACTCTAACGCAAAGATTCTTACCGGCACATACTTTGGCAGCTTGTAAGGTGCCAATTCGCACCCGAAAACTATGATCTCAGTGTGGTTTTGATACAGGTACCAGTCCCCTATCTTTGCGTTGTCCGAGAGATGTAGAATTCTCCGGACTTCATCGTTTATTCGTGGCTCGGGCCTGCCACTCAACATGCTTACCACAGGGTGGTAAAATAGATCGATGAATGCTTTGAAGTCATATTCTGTAGAGTTACGCTTCAGCAAAGAGGTTCATGTTGTGACTGGCTGAGGCCTTCCGTCTGCGTCCATTTTCTGCATGGAGAAACTGAATTTATCTACTTGATAGAAAACAAACATGTAAGCCAGTATAGACGAATATCTGAACATGCCTTCTGTGCCAAAATTCACGAACGTTTCGTGAATATTTCCGGCCAAGAAGGTGCTGAAATCAAACTGTGTGGTGGGCTTTTCATCAGTGGAGAAAATGGATAGAAAACCCAGAATGGGCTCGTCTACCCACTGGTCTGAATAGTAACCTAACAGAGCACAAAGGGAGGAAATGACCTGGTTTCCCTTGGTGGAGAACGTGGATGACGGGTAAGGGGGATTTGTGGAAGGGAATTGAGCAGAGGTGGGAAGGAGTAGCTCAAATATTTGAGCTCTCTGGGGAAAAGTCATCTTTTGATACAACTCTGTAAGGATTTCTAGGTTGAACGGGGACGCAGACTCGGCACGGGGAATTTGCATCATCTAGTCTATGTCTTCGGGCGTGATGAAGAATAGAGTGTCTCCGGATGATGATATGACGGCTCTCTGTTCGGGAATATAGTGAGCTTGGCATTTAAGCGCAAAATCGGGAAAATGGTGGACCTGGGGAAAAAGGTAAAGGGGCAAATTGGACTGCCAGAGTCCAATTTCATCCCTCTGGTCCAGGAAAACCTCCCAGAGCCATGACTGGAGATCTGAAAAATCAAATTCACACTTGGTATCAGCAATCAATCTGTCTTTATCGACCAATGGGATTTTGTCCAGGTCGATAGGAGGAGGAAGAAAAGGATTCTCTTCTCCTTCCGCTAGTCTTGGCTTTGGCGCCATCTCTACAACAATACCTGCAATAAACACGATGTTAGTGGGGTCGACTCACTGTGGATGAAGGCGATGGGATGTAACGGAGAAGAAAGCTATGAGTTTTCTGGTGCGACGACTGAACAACGAAAATGGGGAAAATGGTACTTTTATTTAAAAATGGGGTCGGTTGGACGCGGGAGACAGGTCATCAGGATAACGGGTATGTTATCCTGTAATAAATGGACAACGGGCCACTTGGGGGTGAGATGGCAGGTGATGGTGGCCAAAACATACGGATGGGTAACGTGGAGGTTGGTGATTGGAGGTAAAATTCGCAATAAGGGGCTGGTCATGAGTGAAAAGGGTAAGGTACTGACAGCAGGGAATGACAACAGTTATGGGATGGGACACACTCGGGAGCAAGTGGAACAAGTGGGAGATGACGTCGATGAGTGACGAGGGCTGTCAGATGGCAGATGGGGATGGGACTTCAGGATCAATAGGCTGACGCCACGTATGACCAAGGGCCCGCCAGAGGAGAATAACAATTCCGGACCCCCCCCCCCCC
>SNQJ01S0005454.1:145043-159204 GCA_010110895.2 Picea sitchensis | reverse complement strand
ATTATTTCGTAGTTTCGAACTTCGGAAGTCCGAGTTGCAAGTTTGGGTCTTGACACATCAAGTAACTGAAGTCCGAAAGGATTCTCGTCAAGGTAGAGTGGAAAAGTCGGCAAGTTCAAGTTTTCAGAACTTCGAAGTTCGGGGTTTCAGAAGTCTCGAGGAAGAGAGATCGGGATATAGCAGAGGAGAAAACCCGAAACAAAGGGGAGGTGACACGTGGAAGGACAGGGGGATTCTTGTCGAGGTTTGTGGAAAACAGCAAGGAGAAGTACCATTTCGGTATTTCGAAACTTCGGAGATCAGAAGGTGCAGAGGATAAAGAATTCAAGTGTCAGCATATTGAATTCTTGGTACACGAAATTGCATTGACCGTTGGATCAAGGGAGAGTTCACAGCTATTGATCTCCTTGAAAGAAGAACCTTAGAGTTTCATAATTTTGGGATTCAGAGATTCGGGAATCCCGAGGGTATAGTAAAAGCGCATTTTGGTGGTTGAAACCCCGAAATCGCGAAGAGAAAATGGAGATCGGGACATTTGTATTTCGGCAAATCGGGAATCAAAAGTTCGAGAGTCGAGGGGAAGAGTTGCATGACATCGCAACTTCCGAATTCGCGAAAGCCGAAAAGCCAAAATTGACATCAGGAAAAGGTCAAGTGTTGGCATTTCAGGTTTCGAAGGTCGAAGAGGTAAGGCGTTCGACCACAGGATTCGCAAAATCGCGAAGTCCAATATCCCGAAATAAGAGAGAAATTTTCTCAAGGTGTTGTTGTGGGTAGATTTCCCGAAAGGGAAATAGAAGATCCAGTCGAGCTCTCGGGCTGAAAGGAGAAGATCCTGTGCGGATCTCGACCTGCAGGTCTGGGGAGGGGTCTGCGTCAGAAAACAAAGAAGAATAGATCAAAAGATTGAAAACAAAAAATTTTGATCTAACAAAAGAAAAGGAAGAGGAGATCGAGAGACTAAAAAATGAAATCAGTCAAGCAAAAGAAGAAGAGATTGAGAGACTGAAAAATGAAATCAGTCAAGAAAAAAAAGAAAAGAAGGAAGATGATGAACCAAGCAAAAGCCTTGCAGATCTAAAAGAACTCAAGGAAAGCTATGTCAATCTTAAAATCCAACTTGAAGAAGCCAAAAGAAGGGAGGAGGTAGTGAGGAACCAGCTGAACAAAAAGGAAGAATCATGTCATAAGTTGGAAGCAGAAGTTGTGAATCTTAGAGAGAAGGTTGAGAAGTCAAACACTCAAATCAAGTTCTTGAACAGCTCCATGACCCTGGATGAGATCTTGGATAGTCAGAGATCACCAAATGACAAATCCAGTCTTGGATACAACAAGGAAGAAATCAGTGCTCCTAAGAAATATGATGCAGTTCCTTCATTTGTAAAAGGTGAAAACAGGTCTGACACAGGTCCTTCATTTGTAAAGGATGAAGACAAGTCTGACACAGCTCCTTCATTTGTAAAAAGTGAAAGAAGGTATGACTCAGGTTCTTCATGTTCAAGAAATAAAAGCAACACTACAAAATTTAGAAGATCAAATCAAGGAAGACATCCAGAAGCTACTCATATACCACAAAGAAAGTTTAGAAGAGAGACACCTTCATGGATGAATCAAAGAAGGTATGAGAGTGTTTTTAATGGTTATTGTTTTTTCTTGTAGTGAATATGGTCATAAAGCCTTGGATTGTAGGCATCACGGAAGAAAACAATTTGGTAGGTTCAACAACAGTATAAGATATTGGAACCGCAATCATGTTGGACATATTGCTACACATTGTTACACTATGAGATGCTACAGTTGTGGTGGATATGGCCACAAAGCCAATAATTGTTGGAACTAAAGAAAACAGTCAATGAGAAATGATTCATACAATACTACAAAAGGAGTAAATGAAACATGGAAGAAAAATGAAATTGCAATAATAGAATATCAGAGAACAAAGTTCAAGAAATCAGGACACTCACAGATGTGGATAGCAAAGACTGAACAAGTGAACAGGAGTGAAGTTAATCACTGCAAAAAGAATTGCAGTCATGTGACAAGCATAGTATAAACTTTCTCAGACAACTTTAGAACAATGTACAGTAAAGAAGCATCTTGGATAAAGACGAATACATCTGGTTAGAGATCGATGAGAATCTATGGGAAAATCCAAGAGTTGTTTGAATAATGTGAGCTACAATTGCACAGTTTTCCAGTAGGACAACGACATCCACATAAACAACATTCTGATGTACAAAATGAGGTACATGACATCCTGTACAGATAACAAGACAAGAGACCCTGTCAGAAAAAACTACTCTTTCAGAAACAAAGGGGGGGAACAATCAGCAAAAACTCAGGGGAAGTATTTTGGTTAATAAATAAGAAAGTGATGAGATTAAGTTTTGAAAAGACTCGATCACTACAAAAATTGGTATAAAGAAGACTACTCATTTGAAACAAAAAAATCTCAATCAGCTGAGATAAAAAGTTAGTAAATTAACAAGGGAAGAAACCTTGTCGGGAAGAGCTACAGTTTTCATAAACAAAGGGGGAGAGTAGTCAGAAGCAGAGAGAGAGCATATTGACAGGGGGAGTCATTTAGTTATGGAAGGAAGAACATGATTCCAGGGCAAGTTACCCAAGTTCATATTATGGTCAGTAACATACAGAGCTTTAACACAAGAGGAAAAACCCTTTGCCATTGATGTCAAAGGGGGAGAGAAAACCTCATACAAAGAAAGCATCATCAAAGGGGGAGTTTTGTATATGAATTTAGTGTGTTTCCCTCAATGACAAAGGGGGAGATTGTTGGACATATTTTCATTGATGTCAACAATCGATGTGATGATTTGTTGTTAAGATGAATTATCATTTACCATAGATGAGATTGTCATTGATGTCAACAGTATATTAGTTTGCAAAAGAAGCGAACAGTATGAAGATCAAAACTCAGAAGGAAAAACACAGTACATAAGCAAATGAAGATCAAAGCTAAGAAGGAAGAGCGTATTGCACATTATATCAATCAGCAGAAGATGTCAAACAGTATGCAGAGATCAAAACCGTAAGCTCGGGAGGAGGAGCAAACAGTATGCAGATATCAAAGCTCAGAAGGGAAAACGTAGTACAGAAGCAAATGCAGAGATAGGCTGAAGCTATTCATGATTATTGTTGATCACGATAGGATCAACAATGTTCCTATGATAAAAGTTCAGGAGGAGAAACGAACAATATACAGAAGATTGAAAGCATAAGCTCAGGAGGAGGAGCGAACAGTATGCAGAGGTCAAAGTTTGGAATCAAAAGTGTAAGATCAGAGTGAGAAGCCTCAGCAGTCCTCTGATCAAGAAATTGACCGTGTTGATTGTCTCATATTACGAGCGTCGGTTATATGAGCGACCGTGGGATTGAGGACCATTTGAGGATCGTGACCGTCAGATCTGCAAGCTAGATCAACGACAGGGATGAATTGTGGGGAGTGAAAGAAGAATTAAACAACTCGCCAGTTACAATCCCACAATCGGTCTAGATCGTCAGATCTCATAGCTCCAAAGATCTACGACTGCGATTGATCCAACAAATGATGAGATTAAGTCAGATTAAATCGTGATCGTCGAATGCGCAATCACCAGATCAACGGAAGGGATGAATTGCGGAGATTGAAATGAGAATTAAATATCGCGCTTGTTCCAATCCCGCAATTAGTCAGGACCGTCCAATCTTATAGCTTCGAAGATCAACGATTGTGGTTGACTCACCAACAACACACAACTTCCAATTGCAGAGTTTGGGTGATGAGTTAAATCACTCGCAAGTTGTGGTTCCACAATCATCCTTGATCGTGGATTTGCTTCAAGAATCTTTACAACCGTTGGATCAATTTTGAGTGGAAGGATAGGATAAGCGAGGTAAAAAGGATGAGATTTCGATTATCTGAATACCCGCCAGCCGTCAGATCAAACCTGAATTATCGTCATCCATCAGATCATTTTCAAGTGGAAGGATAGGATAAGCGAGATAAGATCTGAGATCTCATTTATGCAAATTTCCATCAGTCGTTGGATCATTCTAAGTGGAAGGACAAGATAAGCTAGCACAGATGCATCGCAGAAAGATCGATCCATGAGCCAGTACAGATGCATCGCAGAAAGATCGATCCATTGATCTAAGATCCTGGGATCAACGAACAACATTCGTTTCAGGTATAAAGATATATGAGGCGAAAGCTTCGGATAAATCTCACGTCAAGAATTTAGTTTGAGATTTGAAATTTCACCCAAAGCCCGGAAACTCAAAATGAATAAGGACCATCGGATCTGGAGGACATACGATGACTATTGGATCAGAGTTATTGATCAGCAGACCACATCAGCAAGGACACGTGGAAGACCATGTCAGAAGACCATGCCAGCAGACCATGAAAACAAAAGACATGTGGCAGACCATGTCAGCAGACCACATCAGCAAGGACACGTGGCAGACCACGTCAGCAAACCATGTCTACAAGGACATGTGGCAGACCACGTCAGCAGATCACAACAGCAAAAGATATGTGGCAGACCACGTCAGCAAATACACATGGCATAATCAGATTATGACATGTGTCAAGAGGATATTGGCTCGCGCCATGTCAACAAGTGACGTCAATAGTTATGTCACTCTGGGAGAATTGCTTCGAGAGTTTCACCACCAAGAAATGTCGAATTCCCAAAGTCCCGAAGGACGAAGGTCTGAAGTCGCTCTCAATCGTCGATCTAAGATACCCTTCGATATTATCCTAACCGTTAGATCAAGGAGATGAACATGTGCCACATGAGGAGATCCACGTCAGCAAAACTACGTTAGCAAAGACGCATGGCACAATCAGACAATGACAAGTGTCAATTTGATTCGGCATTTCAGGTACGTGCGAATCACGAATTTGAGTGACACGTGGCAGCTACTTGGCTTGTGACACGTCAGCAAGCGACATAAGCAAGTTACGTCACTCCGGGAGTTTTTCTTCGAGAGTTTTACCACCATCACTTGCCCGAAGTCCCGAATGTCGAAGTCTCGAAGTGGAGACGTCCGATCTGAAGATCACTTCGGGAGAATTCTCATCCGTCGATCTACTACAGTGGAAGGATAGTGTAAGCGGAAGCGTTAACCGACAGCAAGCGGTCTCAACCGTTTATGACTTACTCAGCGGGTGACCACTCTGGAGGAAATAAGGGGTTGAGATTTGAAATCTCCGAAGTCCAGAGACCCGAAGGAGATCTCGACCGTTAATCCGAAAGGGACACGTGTCAGTGGTTTTTCAGCTTCAGAAGATTGACATACGGAGGAAAGAAGGGGTTGAGACTCGAAATATCCGAAGTCCAGAGACCCGAAAGAGATCTCGACCGTCGATCTGTTGTTCGATTGCATACTCAACCATTGATCAAAACACAATGGAAGGATAGTGTAAGTATAATAGACGAAGTCGCGGAGTAAATGTTGGCCATCCATCTCATTGCTTGATTAAGTCTTGGTTGTTGGACTAAGCAATGAAGTATAGGTCCAAGGATCGAATCCGACCATTGATATGGTTCCGCGAAGTAAATGTGAATTGTCCGATCTATTCGGAGAAATCCGCTCTAGGAGATTCGAAAGGTTGGAAGTCCCAAAAACCCGAAGGGAAAAGTGTCGAAGTTACGACAATCGTTCATTCCAGGAGATTGAATCGTGAGCATTGAATTGATAAGCGTTCAAGTTCTCATCTCGCCTAACGTCTAATTAACGCCCTTGGTCATATGGTAAAGAGATTTAAAAAGGCAGAATGGAATGTGTTGCTTATTTGATAAGCCTGTGGTTCTACGCCTATGATCATATGAACAGGGTTTGAAGGAAGCACCTATTTTTGTTATCACAGAGACGAAGGAAATAGATCCATCATGTGATCTATTTATGAAATAAAAGGGGATGCCAGGTTTAACGATGAAGACTCGAAACAATGATCTCTGGTAGTCCCAAAGTTGTTAATGAACAAGTTGGTTATTGCACAGGTCGGCTCAATAACTTAAATTTTTTTGAGCATAAGCAAGTATAAATGCAACCATGATTGGTTCACTTAGAAGTGTGTGCTTTGTGGAAGAAGTATACGGGCTTGTGTGAAAGATAGGCTCGTTGAGAAAGAGTGGCCTACGGAGAAAATGAAGGGGATACAGACCTGAGGTCCGTGCGAATATTAGAGAGAAGCAGAACTGAAGAAGGCACAAATATCAGAGGAAAGACTAAGTGAAGAAGGCGTGAATTTCAGAGAGAAGATGAAGTGCAGTGATGAGTGTTGATTGTATATCTCTGATCATGAAACAGAATTGATTCATTAATGAATCACTGCTACTAGAGTTGATTGAACTCTAGTTGGATAGACTGTGTTCTATCAGCAAGATGAGTCTTGCTTGAGAGTTGGTGCTCTCTGAGGAGTTGGTTCTCCTTACTTCAGTTGGTGCTGAAACAAATTAGTTGATGATGGGAAAATCCTTATTATTATGCTCACATATATTCATATAAATTATATACAAACATCTGGTATCATATGTGTCCATTGTG
The DNA here is from genome assembly GCA_010110895.2 of Picea sitchensis. Taxonomy (NCBI): domain Eukaryota; kingdom Viridiplantae; phylum Streptophyta; class Pinopsida; order Pinales; family Pinaceae; genus Picea; species Picea sitchensis. Next base: position 152,649 of record SNQJ01S0005454.1, on the reverse strand, counting down.
ATTATGATTTGATTGTTCTTAATCTGTTCAAATATGTTTTAACTGCTAACTTGTAAGAAGGTTAGAAAAGTTAGAAAAGTCCACACACTACATCACCCCCCCCCCCTCTCTTAGTGTGGGTGGTGTGTTCAATAATACCTCCCTAGTTGAGAGGGAGTGTTGATAACTACAGAGAAGAACAAAGTTCAAAATACATCCGTGTGAGACTTGGCATGATGAAGAATGCCTCCCTAGCTAAGAGAGAGTGTTGATGATTGCAGCGATGTGAGATATTCTCCAGGACACAAACCTGAGAGAGAGCTCATGAGAGGGGTGTGTGGTTCCTATCTGAGACAGAGCTGGAACATAGAGATGGCCTCCTCCTTACAGAGAGTTGAGAAGAACTCCAAATAATTCTCCTGTGTAACGCAATGAGAAAGTTGATCTGCAGAGTTGGGCGTGCCTGTGGCTGAGCACAAGGTGAACGTGTGAAATCTCAAAGTGTTGGGTGCATCGTCATGAGATAGAGATGAAGATGATGTATTAGTCTCCTCTGAGTAGAGAGTTGATGAGAAACTCCAAATGACTCTCTTGTGTAATGCAATGGGAAAGAAGATATGTTGAGCGAACGTGCATGTGGACGAGCACAGGTGAACGTGATCCTAGTGGTTGAGCACTAGTGAAAAAGTGGTTCTTTTGTGTAATGCAGTGAGCCAGAGATATGGACATCCCTATGGATGTGCCCCTAGTGGTTGAGCACTAGTGGGTGTATGAGATCCCTTGCTATATTTTTCAAGAGTCAGACATGCCTGTAACCCTAATTGTAATGTAAAGGGTACAGGTCGGCCCCACCTTAATGTAATTGATAATTAATGTAAAAAATAATTAATCTGGTTAATATTAATTATATTATGAGATAGAGAGGTCGGCCATGTTGTGCCAATAGACACTTTTGTTGATAGGTCAAGTCTAATATAAGTAAAGGTAAATTCCCCATTGAATAATCATATCTTTTGTGTGAGTTTGGAAATTTCAGCAAGTACACCTTCATGGGAAAAGTGCGCACCTCTCTTGGGAGCTAGTCTTCTAGGGTTTGTAAGCACCCTCTTGTGTGCTAGGTTTTCTTGGTGATGAAGGTCTTTCTCTTGAAGAATATAGCGAAGGATTTGGCTAGGTTTTCTTCCCTTGTTGAGAAGGGTTTCCCATGATACTTCTTGTGTTCTTGTGCATGGTGTTTCTTCTTGTGATCTTGGTTGTTGCAACATTATTGGTTATGGTTAAGTTAAATGCTAAAAATGGAATGAACTTCATGCTTAACCTTGCTTATTGAAAAATCAACACTCCTAACCGCCCTCCTCTAACCGACCTGGGTAAGTTGGCCCCCTAACCTAGCCTAGGTTGGTCCTAACCTATGGGATGGCCCTAACCTAACCTTCCTAACCTAAAGATTGTCCTATATAAAGGAAGGGGAGGCGCCCCTCATTCCTATCAGATCTTTTCACTAAGAAGGCAGCAACTCTGACGAAGTTATTCCGAAGCAAGCTAACACAGTTTTGGGGCAACAACTAGGAGAAGAATAACACAGTTCTGGGGCAGCATCTAGGAGGAGAATAATATTGTTATGAGGCAGCACACAGAAAGCAGAATAAATCTGTTCTGAGGCAGCAACTAAGAGGCAGAGTAAATATGGATTAAAACAGCAGTTAGAAGGTTGATAACTCTGGTTTGGAGCAACAACTAGAAGGCCGATAACTATGTTTTGGAGTAGCAGTTAGGTGGCCTATTCAGAGGCACATTAATTATGTTCTAAGGCATCTTTCAGGGAAGATCTGAGGCAGCCATTAACCCTATTCTGAGGCAGACTACAGGGCAGCCTCAAAAGGGCAGATTTGTGACAGCAGCAAGTGAACAATAAAAGCTACAAGTCTGGGTAGAGGCTGAGAGGAATTTAAAGACACAAAATCAGCAGTAAGTGCATTTGACTTATCTCTCTCAAGAAGAGAAGGCTTGTACTGTCATTGTACTTGTTTGAATGATAAATATATCACAATAAGTTTGTTGGGTTTTCTTCCCCTTGAGGGTTTCCCAGGATAAATATGTGTCCTCTATGTGAATGTTGTTCTTCAAATGATTCCTATGCTTCAATTAATTGTTAAATGTTAAAGAAAACTATTGTGAACTGTTGTTATATGTTTAAGCTTGAAAAAATTAACATGGTATCAGAGCTCTAGGGCGTGGAAGTGCTCAGTTCTGCAGTCTGCTAGAGCCTGCGCAGATCCTTCGGAGTTATTCAAGCACAGTACTTGCAGAGATGTCTTCCATTTCTGTAAGACTGGAGGACAGACTTGAAGGGTTTTCAAACTTTAATGTTTGGAAAGCTAGAGTCCTGAATATTCTGGAACAGACTTGAAGGGTTTTCAAACTTTAATGTTTGGAAAGCTAGAGTCCTGAATATTCTGGAAGAATATGACTTGGACAACTTTGTGATCAGTACAGTAGAAGAACCCACTACCAATGCAGAAAGGACAACCTTCAAGAAAAATCAGGCAAAGGAAAAGCAAATCATATTTGATTCGGTAAAGGATAACACCATGCCTGTTATAGCACCTTTGAAGACTGCAAATGAGTGTTTTGACACTCTATCCAATTTGTATGAAAAGAAGGTGCCTAGTCAGAAGAGGGTTCTAAAGAATAAGCTTTGAACTCTCAAGATGGAGAAGGATGACTCTATGGCTTCCTTCTTCACAAAGATCTCTCAATTAAGGGATCCATTGTTGGTCATTGGTGTAACTGTAGATGATGATGATCTCATCCAAACTGTTGTGGATGGTCTTCCACCTTCTTGGGAGACATTTCTAGCTGGGATAAATTCTCGTGAAAACCAGCCAGACTTTGAAAGGTTGTGGCATGATTGTCTGCAGGAAGAAGGGAGAATTCAGAGTCGAAATGGTACTTCAAAGGAAGAGAACCTTGCTTTAACAGCAAGGACGAAGAGAGGGAGAAGATTTACTTCTCAAAAGAAGTTTCCTCAAAAGGAGAAAAGAAGAGGTGGCTTCAAAGTAAAAGAGTTTGATATGACAAGAGTGAAGTGCTACAACTATCAGCGAAAGGGGCACTTTGCCAAAGATTGTCCAAAGATCAGAAAAGGACACAAGGGTAAATATCGTGCTTCTATTGTTGTAGAAGATGAGTCTCAAAGGACAAAGACTAAAGGGGTTTCCAGTATTCAAGAGACCATGAGGGAATACTATCTTATTTCAGCACTCTTCGGTTCTCTTACAAACAATGTTGAATCTTGGTTAGTGGATAGTTGAGCTTCCAGGCACATGACAGGAAATAAAGGTGTCCTTGCGAACTTCAAGGAGAAGAAGTTCTATGCTTAGGTAGAACTTGGAGATAATGCTAGCTATGCAATCGAAGGAATTGGCTCAGCATCCTTTCAGCTAGAATCTGGAGGTGAGTTACACATTGAGGAAATCATGTACGTTCCTGGTTTAAAGAAGAATCTTATCTTTGATGCAATCCTGGAAGATAAAGGTTACAAGGTGATCTTCATGGACAATAAAGCTCTCTTATGGCCTAAGAATGAAGAGCTAAGTTCAGCAATAGTGATTGGAGTTAGAGAGGGAGGTCTCTACAAGCTTCCAGGACATATCCAAGCACTGATTCATGCTTCAGTTAGTCCATCTAAGTTGTGGCATCGGAGGTTTGGACATCTTCACTACAAAGCGCTTCTCAGACTACAGAAAATGGTAAGAGGAATGCCTACTTTTCATTTTGAACATGATGGTATCTGTAGAGGTTGTGTTCTTGGTAAAAACATAAAAAAGTCCTTTCATAACAGTAATACAAGGTCTAAAGGAATTCTGGATTTAATGCATTCAGACATATGTGGGCCTGTGTCATCGCCTTCCCTGAATGGATGTCTTTATTATGTGATTTTCATAGATGAATTATCTAGGAAATCATGAATTTATTTTCTAAAGGAAAAGAATGAAACTTTCAATAAATTTCTACAATTCAAAGCATTAATTGAAAACCAGACTGGAAAACACATACGTGCTTTGAGGACTAACAATGGTGGGGAATTTGAGTCTCGTCAATTTGATGACTTATGTAAAGAAGCAGGAATCAAGAGACGACTAATTGTGCCCTACAACCCTCAACATAATGGGATCGCTGAGAGAAAGAACAAAATAATCTGTGAGGCAGCAAAAGCTATGATGTGTGATCTTGACATTCCCACATCACTTTGGAAAAAAGCCACAAGCACTGCAGTTTATATTCAAAATAGAAGTCTTCATGTTATTCTAGGGGAAAAGACTCTAGAAGAAGCATTCACTGGAGAAAAGCCAGAAGTGGGACACCTAAGGATTTCCGGATGTCCAGTTTACATACATGTGACGAAAGAAAAAATAACTAAGATGGAGCCTTCTGGGAGGAAATGAATTTTTGTTGGGTACAATGAAACATCCAAGGCCTATAGGATCTATGTTCCAAGCCAAAGATATATCGAGGTGAGCAAGGATGTAACATTTCATGAAGAAGTTGCATTTAAGCAATCTAAAGAGTTGCAACAAGATACAAAGATGGAGGAACCTAAAGAGCCATTGGATCAGGTTGATATTGTGGATCCAGTAGAACAGATAGAGAGACCTCTGGAGGTACCTCTTGCTAAGAGGAAGCTTGTCTGGTGTAGAGAAATTTTGTGAGAGGTAGAAAAACATGTTGCTCCTTCAGGTATATTCAAAGAGAGTAATAGACCTCAAAGATATTCTGGTTATGTGGCTCTTATAGCTCAGATTAGTGATGCGGAGCCCACCATCTATGAGGATGTTGCTAAGCAACAAGTATGGAAAGATGCCATGGTGGAAGAATATCAATCCATCATGACGAATGATGTATGAGAAGTGGTTCCAAGATTGGAAGGAAAATTTGTGGTTACTTTTAAATGGTTGTTCAAAATTAAGCATGCAGCTAATTTAAGTATTGAGAAATACAAAGCGAGATTTGTCGCTCGTGGTTTTTCTCAAAAGGAAGGCATTGACTATGATGAAACATTTGCACCTGTTGCAAGGTACACTTCCATTGGGACCATCATTTCTCTCGCTTCAGTTCTAGGTTGGAAACTTCACCAGATAGATGTAAAGACTGCATTCCTCAATGGTCAAGTTGAGGAAGAAGTATATATAGAACATCCAGAGGGTTTCGTGGTTCATAGAAAAGAATCACATGTGTGCAAATTAAAGAAAGCACTATATGGGCTGAAACAGGTACCAAGGGCTTGGTATGCAAGAATTGGCAGTTATCTTCAGAGCCTGGGCTTCTCCAAGAGTGCAACTGATCCCAACCTATATTTCAAGGTAATATAAAATCATCCCCTGATTTTGGTTCTGTATGTTAATGATTTTTTCCTTACTGGAGAGGAACAATTGATAGCCCAGTGTAAGAGGGAGCTCACTTCTGAATTTGAAATTAAAGACATTGGTCTCATGCATTATTTCCTTGGTTTGGAGGTATGGCAAAGGTTAGATGAAATTTTCCTTTCTCAAGGAAAGTATACAATTGATATACTGCACAGATTTGGTATGCTAGATTGTAAATCCATGTCCACACCCATGGTATCTAACTTAAAGAAGTTGCATGAGTCAAATTCTAAATCAGATTTGGTGGACCCATCTATGTACATGCAGCTTAATGGATCCTTGATGTATTTGATCCATACAAGGCTAGATATATGCTTTGTTGTAAGCACCTTGAGTCAGTTCATGTCTGAGTTGAAACACCGACATTGGATTGTTGCCAAACATGTCCACGGATATTTGAAAGGGTCCATTGTGTTATCCCTAATATCTAGGGCTAACTAGGAGATTATGTCTCGAGGCCCACAGGTCCTAGACATGAAGTACCGAGAGCAGGATTGACATGAGCATGGCCCTGGAGGGCCCATCCCTCTTCTTCTTCGCCAGACTTGTCCTGTCAGCAACAGCAGCTTCCATCACCATCAGCTTGGACTTGCATCAGAGGAGACTCTTGCTCCATGAGGTAATTGGTCCGAGGTATCATGGTATGTGTCATGTTTGATCGTTATAACCTTCTTATATATGCATCAGGTTCNTGCATTGAATATTAAATTAGTGAATGAATATTTTCGTACTGCTATCTAATTGGATGTTTTAAAAAAATATATTGAAACGTTTATATATATATATATATATATATATATATATATATATATATAAGAAAGGGGGCAATATTTATTGAAATAAAAATAACTTTTGGAAATGTAAGTACAACTAGTCTAAAAATGATAACTAAATTGTCAAAAAAAGCTCCAAAAGAGGACCACTATAACTATTATAGCTAGCAATGCTAATATCGCATGTTTCTTGATGCCAAAATTCCCCCCCTTATACGGTATGTAATAAACCCTTAGTAGATATAAGAAAAAATGAAACATAATTACTGGAAATCTTAGTTGTTAGGACCAAAAAGGATGTCATTGCCCTACTTCTGATGCTAGTACATTTAGGTCTAGTTGCACTCGATCCACTACAGGAGAGGAGGTTGCATTAGACTGCTCTGATACTTCATTGATTGGCGGTGAATCTGCCACTTGCTGGGGTCAGGTTCTGAATTCTTCAAGTTGCTAATTGAGTGCGCTACATTCATCCTATAATTTCATAGTTGCTTGGATATGCTTCAGAGACTCCTCTAGCATCGTAATCTAATTTGCAAGGTGATGACCGAATTCCTGGTGTCTTCCATCTCCCCCTCCAACTGCGCAACTTGTTGAGCCCATATTCCTGAACTTCTAGTTTCCATAGATGTCGTTGACTTTTTGAATTCCTACGAATGCTTGGTGGGAAATGAAGTTGGAAACGAGGTGAATGATACAAAGAAGAAGAGCAGGAGGAATTCGGCCTGTTATCCCTGATATCTAGGGATAACTAGGAGATCATGTCTCGAGGCCCACAGGTCCTAGACATGGGGTACCGAGAGCAGGATTGACATGAGCATGGCCCTGGAGGGCCCATCCTTCTTCTTCTTTTCCAGACTTGTCCTGTCAGTAGTAGCAACATCCATCACCATCAGCTTGGACTTGCATCAGAGAAGACTCTTGCTCCATGAGGTAATTGGTCGAAGGTATCATGGTATGTGTCATGTTTGATCATTATAACCTTCTTATATATGCATCAGGTTCCTTGTATTTCTCATAACTGCTTGGATCTTACACTAATCCACTTGACCATTGTTGGGGTGATTGACAGGGTGACTTAGCAAGCTTGTATTCATGGGTTTTGGTTAGCCACCAAGGGGGATTTGCAGAGCCATCCTTCGCTCCCACCATTCTATCATTTTACATCTTATCTCCCATTCATCCATCCCATTCCGCTGGTCCGGCCGTTAGGATGACCTTTTGAGGGTTACACTTTGTCTTGTGGGAAGAAGGGGCTAAAGGCCCAGGGGGTAAAAGCAGCTGGTAAAAGATAAAAGCCATAGGAAATGAAACCTATAGATGCTTCGCCCAGGGATCCCCGAGAAGACAATAAAAGGCCTCTCGATAAGAAACAAAAGGGACCCTAAGAAAAATAATAAAACAAGACCTAACCAAGAGGATGGGAGG
>SNQJ01S0005454.1:124758-143506 GCA_010110895.2 Picea sitchensis | reverse complement strand
TTTAGGGTTTGAAGGGCCTTGCTCTTGCAACACTTTTCACCCTTAGATTTGTGTTTTAAAGCTAGCCGTTTTGCCAAGAATATTTAAAGAAAGAGGGAGGAGCATGAGGCCTTTCTTAAGCAACACCGGAATGAGCCTCCTCCTCTTAGGGTTTTGATTCTAGGGCCCTGCCATTGCAGCACCATAGAACCTAACTCTCTAGTATTTAGATTTAGATCCTCCCGAGATCTTGCCCTTGCTTTTGACTCCATAATACCCTAAGGCACTGGTCTTTCTCTTCAACGTTGAGTTTGTTGTGTCAAAACAAATCTTTCAAAACTCTCAAACTTGAAACCCTAACTAACCCTAATGTCTACTAACCTGGAAATTAATGATGACATCGTGCCTTTTTTGAGCTTTTGGTTGATAGAAAACATTGTGGCTTAGTCATCTAATGATAGACATTGATATATTTCATTGGTTTATTTGAAAAACGTTGACCTCTTTGTCTATTATACTAACCCTAATAAAAGCTGACGTCTTCTCTAGCATAGTGACGCAGCACCTCTGTTATATATGAGCATTTAATGATATTCAATGCATTGAGTTAATTCAAGGATTAATCATTTATTGGATGCTATATCATTCTGGTATTTATTGAGAAGTAATATTATAAGCCATTGTCATTATTGCAAACATTGACTTCGTCAATATTTACTGCTATATATGTTCATATACATTGAAATATAGACAGTCATTGGTTTTTGAAGTACTAACCACTACTGCATGTATTAGTTTTATTGTTGCCTTGTCTCGCAAACAGGTGCCTCTTCTGTGGTATTTCTTCATTTTGACTATCTTCTTGGCGGTAATCTGTGAAAGGGAAAACTTGCCTTAATCCTTAAGCCTTTACCTTTCAAAACCCCACATTGTTAGGGATGTCTCCCTTGGGTTTAGCCACCCTAAATAGAAAGAGCCCCCCATCAAGGTGACAGTGGGTGGGGAAGCTCCTGTTACGCCAGTTTGACCTTTACCTTTCAGCTACTTGACCTAAACTACAAACTGAGCGATAACATTTTGGCACCGTTGTCGGGGAACACCGAGTCAATCTTCCTCAACGACAAATCTTTTGGTAAGCCTTGCCTCAAAGACCATTTGTTTTACAATCTTACCTGGCGACTCCACAAAGACCTTTTCCCCCTATTCTTTTCTAGTTTCAGGAAAACTATCTGGTGACTCCACAAACCAAAAGGAGGTTCAATAACCCTCCTCTAGCTTTCAGAAGGTATCCTCCTGCTAATTCACCTGTTGTCAAGTCACTTTTTGGAAAGAGACTTCCTTTAAACATGTCTACTTCTCAGAACGATACTACAAACCCAGTCAACAATCAGAGACAATGGTCATGTACCTTGTTCAAGCCTTTAGACATGTCAGCCATACCTGGTTACCCTAGGCAAATGCCACCTAAGTATGAGAAGTGGTTGCCTAAGTTTATCGGCACTGATGCTACTAGTGCCGAAGAGCATATGAGCAACTTCTGGGCATTTTTTCAGCTTCACCCCATTAGTGATGATGTTGAAGACTTGGTCATGAAGCTCTTCTCTACTACTCTATATGATGCTGCAAGACATTGGTATCTTGGCCTACCTGATGGAAGCATTAAGACCATGGATAGACTTGAAGAAATCTTCCTCAGAAGGTGGAGTATCAAAGAACATCCGAACATGTTACTCACCCAACTAAATGGCATTGCTAGACGTGAGAATGAATCCATTCAGGAGTTTCATACCAGGTTCAAAGCTTTACTCCAACAAATTCCCCCAAGCCATCATCCGAAAGATGATTACCTTGTACACATTTATACTAGATATTTCAATGGCCAATTAGGGTATCTCCTCAGAGACAAAGATCCTCAATCCATTCAAGAAGCTCAAGAACTTGCAACAAAAATTGAAGGAAATCTCCTTTCATCAAAGATTGAGCCCTTTTCCAACCCTAGGGGGGAAATGGACATCAAGCAGAAAGTGGTACACAATGTTGAGCCTGCTCCGGATCTCTGCACCAGTATCAGTAAGCTACAAGCTTCAGTAGATAGCATCATGAAGAATCAAGAGGAAATGATGAATCGGATCGTGAGACTTGAGAAATCCCAGACCCAGGCACCCATACCTCCATTCAAAGGGCCATTCCAAAAGGGGAATCAAACTTACAAGCCAAAGAATGAAAATGAAGTCCCAAATACTCTGGCCTCTTTGAATGTTGTTGATGAAAATCCCTGGTGTCTGGAGTGCAGTGAAGCACATTGGGAGAACGAGTGTCCTTATAACGCCAGCTAGCAACAAGTCAACAACTTTGACTGCTTCTCAAGTTTCCCTCAGATAAACATTACTGATGCAGAACATCAACAAGCCCTGAAGGAAGCAGCCCGAGCAGCAAGGTTAGCAATAATCAACAACTTGGACCAAGAATCACGAGAGAAGCTAAAGAAGCAAGAAGTCCAAGTATATCAGACAAGGAACCCAAGCTAACCTACAAGTGATCAGTCAAAATCTTTTGAAGCTCCTCCTCCTAAAATTCCCAAAGAAGATAAAATTACCCTTGATTTTGACCTTGAAGGAGCTTTGTCAAAGATGCATGTGAATGTTCCTCTAAAAGAAGCCATTAAGATCCCTTCTATTAAAGAACGTTTCAACACCTTCTTTTCAGGAACAGATGAGCCTATGGACCCCCCGATTATGTTACAAGCTGATCATTTCAGAATCCAGTACGGTGAAAATACTCCTTTCTTCATGACTCTTATGATGAACAATAAATATCTCAACAATTGCATGCTGGATACAGGTGTTGGTGCAAACATGATGTCTCTCAAATTCATGCAGCAGATGGGCCTAAAGATAACTAGGCCTTACAGAAACATGTGTGGATTTGAATCCAAAGCTATACCCACACATGGTGTCGTTGAAAACGTCGAAGTACAACTAAAGGAATTCCCCGAGAAGACATTTCACATAGACATCATAGTTGTTGATGTCCTGGATGTATGGGGAATGTTGTTATCTAGGAAGTTTGGTGCAATGATAGGTGGGTCCCTTGAGATGGATCTCACTTTTCTGCAGTTGCCTTTGAAAGATGGGACAACTGGACGATTACTCAATATGTCGATAACTGGAACTCATGTACAAGATGTTTCTCCTACTATGAATGAAGCACAGAAAGATGTGATACAAACTCTTCAAGAGTATTCTCTGGAAGACATGCCATTTACTACGGAAGAATACTTTGACCAGATTGAGTGGCCCAAGAAAGAGGAATATCAGCAACTCCTAGATCAGTTTCAGAACAAAGAAGTAGGGACGGTGAAAATACTAAAGAGACCAAAGAATGAAGAAGATGTACAGATACATCTGTCCCAGGAAGAAACCTTTATTCCAAAAGCCCACCCACCTCCCTTAGTACAATACACCAGGGTTGTTCAAGGAACTAACAAACACAAGATCCGAAAATACAAGGAGGGAGAGTTAGTATGGATGTGGGATATTCAGAAAGGAGAGACTACTAATGTAAAGGGAAGTACACAATCATGGCTCGAACCCTTCAAGGTCGGAATGGAATCAGTAGATAATTCTTATTACTTGTCCACCTTGGAAGGAAGAAGGTGCCCATTACCCATCAGCGGACGCCTCCTCAAACCCCACCAAGGTGGTGGGACATGATTATACAGGTAAGTATGAGTAGGTAGGCATTTTCGTGTATTATACCATATGCATTTATTGTTTGTTTCCCTTATATATGCATCTTGATTGTTTTATCTCATATTTATACACGTATTATGTTGCGGGGTGGCAATACCACCCCACATTTTGTCGCTGATGCTTTCTTGTCAAGTGTGAGCAGGTCTGCAGGTTTATGCCAGAGATGTTGAGGTTCTCAGGCGCTCTACGGCAAGCACATGTCCCCGAGTTGGAGCCAGATGTTATCCCCGATATCTAGGGATAACTAGGAGATCATGTCTCGAGGCCCACATGTCCTAGACATGGGGTACCGAGAGCGGGATTGACCTGAGCATGGCCCTAGAGGGCCCATCCTTCTTCTTCTTCACTAGACTTGTCCTGTTAGCAGCAACAACATCCATCACCATCGGCTTGGACTTGCATCAAAGAAGACTCTTGCTCCATGAGGTAATTGGTCCAAGGTATCATGGTATGTGTCATGTTTGATCATTATAACCTTCTTATATATGCATCAGGTTCCTTGTATTTCTGATAACTGCTTGGATCTTACACTAATCCACTTGACCATCCTTCTTATATATGCATCGCTCCCTGTATCGATAACCGCTGGACGGCTAATTCAATCCACTTGACCATTGTTGGGGTGGATTATTGCGGACTTAGCAAGCTTCTTGTATTCATGGGTTTTGGTTAGCCACCAGTGGGATTTGCATTACCGTCCGCCTCCCACCATTCTATCATTTTACATCTTATCTCCCATTCATCCATCCCATTCCCCTAGTCCGGCCATTAGGATGACCTTTTGAGGGTTACACTTTGTCTTGTGGAAAGAAGGGGCTAAAGGCCCAAGGGGTAAAAGCAACTGGTAAAAGATAAAAGCCATAGGAAATGAAACCTAGAGATGCTTCGCCCAGGGATCCCCGAGAAGGCAATAAAAGGCCTCTCGATAAGAAACAAAAGGGACCCTAAGAAAAATAATAAAACAAGACCTAACCAAGAGGATGGGAGGTCTCATCACGAGCCGGCCCATTATGTTCATAGGTATCTAGCAGTATGACATTGCCATCATCTGGTCACCACACCAGGGCAGTGACCTTTACTTGCATGGCCAAGGGAAAGGGGGTCTCATCACGATCCAGCCTTATCATTTCTGTGAAAATAACAGTGGGTAACACTGTCAGCTCTGGTCACCACACCAAGGCAGTGTCCTCTAGTCAGATCTTGAAGTAAAAAAGAAAGAAAAGCAATAAATGAAAAATGAAGGCAATAAAGGGGCTTGGAAAAAATGCATCCATGATGGGTATAGCTCGCCTCCTACAAAGGCACCCACAGACAACATATGCCCTTGGTCTTACTATGACTGGAAATCCCTAGACCATATCACTTCATAAACATGCCTTGAATGATCCTCTGAGGAAACTTTCCTTTTCTTGTGGGTATTATCCCAATAGGTTATTTTGTTGGTTTCTTTAGCTTTGTATAGTAGATATGTGTAATGTCTTTGATCTCTTAGATGATATGCTAGGGATTTCATGCATGTATTTGATAAATTTAATGATGAAATATGATTGACATTGCTATGATCCCGAGGACTGATGAGCCCATGGAGGGCGTATTTTTTGATGTGCAGGACCATACCCGGCTGACAGGTGCCAGAGGACCGGTACACATGGGGATATGATTAGCTCGGACCTCCATGGGGCTGAAAATCCCATCAGATGGTTGCTAGGATGGCAGAGACAAGACAACGTTGTGATGAGCCATTGCATGAGAAAGAAGAAGGACGTCCCTACCCAGGACACTTTGGCAGAGCCCGACCTAGTGGGGATCACCTACTGCAGATAGGACGTTTTATTTTTATGGACAGGACATCACCTGAGGCAGCTGGGTGTTGTTTGGAGCATGTGGCAGGGTGCTGGGATCATTTGGCATGTGTGGCAGCTTGGAGGAGCCCTAGAAGGGCCAACGTTTGACTTCCTAGATGCTGAGCTTTCCCAAAAAGGGCCAACGTCTCCCTCAGAGGGGATTGACGTCTCCTTTTTAGCTCATATTTTGACATTTTCTAGCATTTAATGTAAAAAACAGTGTAAATTTTAAGGGTTAGCCTTGTCGGCTGTTTTAATGACCTATTTTTAAAATTAAAGGTCATTTGGATGATATAAATAGAGGACGTTGCCTCTCATTTTAACAATAACATAACTCACTCTCTTATGAGAGATCATTTTTAGTCTTTTGTCTTGGCATTTTGGCTCTTGGAAGTGAGGCGCAACTCTTGTTGGAGGATTTTCTTAGCATGTTATGGTGTTTCTCTCATTGGAAGGTTTACAACTAGGGTTTGATAAGCACTCTTCATGATTTGTAAGTGTATTTTTCATGCAAAACTTCTTGAATGAATGGTTGTAAGTTAAATCTCTTGCATTTATTGTTACATTGCTATTATATTTCTTAATCTTGAAACCCTAGGTAGCAAGAACACAAGTAGGTCCTTGCTATATGTCCCCATGCTTGAGAAACTTGTTTTAGCCATTGATTAAGGAATATATAGCCTAGCCGTTGCTACACTATTCATCCTTTTTCTGAGTTATCTTTTGAACATAAGTTGAAGAAAGAAGACGTCCTAGGCCTAGTTGATTCTACACCTAGGGTTTTGACTTTTAGGGTTTGAAGGGCCTTGCTCTTGCAACACTTTTCACCCTTAGATTTGTGTTTTAAAGCTAGTCATTTTGCCAAGAATATTTAAAGAAAGAGGGAGGATCATGAGGCCTTGCTTAAGCAACATCGGAATGAGCCTCCCCTTAGGGTTTTGATTCTAGGGCCCTGCCATTGCAGCACCATAGAACCTAACTCTCTAGTCTTTAGATTTAGATCCTCCTGAGATCTTGCCCTTGATTTTGACTCCATTATACCCTAAGGCACTGGTCTTTCTCTTCAACGTTGAGTTTGTTGTGTCAAAACAAATCTTTCAAAACTCTCAAACTTGAAACCCTAACTAACCCTAACGTCTACTAACCTGGAAATTAATGATGACGTCATGCCTTGTTTGAGATTTTGGTTGATAGAAAACATTGTGGCTTAGTCATCTAATGATAGACATTGATATATTTCATTGGTTTATTTGCAAAACGTTGACCTCTTTGTCTATTATACTAACCCTAATAAAAGCTGATGTCTTCTCTAGCATAGTGATGCAACACCTCTGTTATATATGAGCATTTAATGATATTCAATGCATTGAGTTAATTCAAGGATTAATCATTTATTGGATGCTATATCATTCTGGTATTTATTGAGAAGTAATATTATAAGCCATTGTCATTATTGCAAACATTGACTTCGTCAATATTTACTGCTATATATGTTCATATACATTGAAATATAGATAGTCATTGGTTTTTGAAGTATGAACCACTACTGCATGTATTAGTTTTATTGTTGCCTTGTCTCGCAAACATGTGCCTCTTCTGTGGTATTTCTTCATTTTGACTATCTTCTTGGCGGAAATCTATGAAAGGGAAAACTTGCCTTAATCCTTAAGCCTTTACCTTTCAAAACCCCAGATTGCTAGGGATGTCTCCCTTGGGTTTATCCACCCTAAATAGAAAGAGCCCCCCATCGAGGTGACAGTGGGTGGGGAAGCTCCTGTTACGCCAGTTTGACCTTTACCTTTCAGCTACTTGACCTAAACTACAAACTAAGCGATAACACAACCTTTCCTAAAAAATTAACTTAGCCATAAAAAACCCCTTGATGAGATTAATTTCCACCCACCTCATCGTCTCCCGCTGTCCAACTTCTTCAATCATGGCAAGAAGCTACGACTGAACTGCATGTACCATACATGTCCCACATTTCACTGAAAACATTTGTTTTCATTTAAATGATTTGAGTGCCACGGGTTTGCATTTAAATGATTTGAGTGCCATTGTATTATATGATATGCCCTATTCCCCTCGAGGGGGGTTTTTATTTAATTTTTTAAATTTTTTCCTAGGGGAATGAATGGGCCTAACCCTATTTTTTTTAATTTTTGCCTAGGGGGAACGAATGGGCCTAACCCAACCAAATGGGTAAAGTCTTGATGTTTTTGTAGCAATGTGAGGTATTAACCTCCATGTTTAACCTTTTTAATTAGAATAGAATATTTTGAGAGTAAGAGAGCCATTAAACAGATGTGTGAAAACCCTAGCAGAGAAGTCGCCCCAAGGAGAATAATAATAAAGAATTAGAAGGCCCAAAAAGATAATTCGTTCCCACCTATAAAAGTCACTTGGACATATTAGTATTAATAAGGAGGAACCTTATCTCATTTGGTCACTCTCACTCACTCACTTAGCTAGTGCACAAGTCGAAGGAGCTGCAACTGCAACAAAAGGAGGCACAAGTCTAGAGAGAGTGGTGCAACAGCTGTCAAGCTCATTGAGCACTTATTGAACCCACTAAGAAGGTCACCTAAGGAGGGATCATATTTTTCCCGGATCAGATCTACAATCTTTCAAAGTTGCAGTGCTAGTTGCAACGCTAGTTGCAGTAGCAATTGTAGTTCCTCTGGACCATTGAAGTGTCTATGAAACGTTTGGCCTAATTTTTAGTTGTCCTAGTATGCCCTACCCTAGCACATCTCCATCTATCTTCACATTGTAAGTTGGAGCACTTTGAAATTTTTGGGTTCCTCATTGTTTGTTGTTGCTGCCAGATGGTGTTGTTGTTGTTGAAGGTATCTACTTGTATATGTTTAAACTATAACACTATCTTGAGGGTGTTTACAGGAGAAGGGATATTTTGTCCAAGAAAAAAATCGTAAATCCAGAGGGATCTCAGATCCAACACATTCAGAGGAACACCTAGTTGTTATGGCATTATTGTGATCTTATGAACATCTAGTTGTATTTTGATATGTTGAAGTCAAACCTCTAGTCAAATTTAAAGTTGTAAGTTGACTTTAGTCAAAATATTAGATTGATTAAGGTTGAGTTTTTAGATTTTATTTGCATTATATTTTCTAACTCAAATTTATGTCAAGAAAGCATATTTTCTTAGTATAGGGGACAGGTTGGAGAGACTACCTGTCATCTTGAGTGAAGGAGACTCGGAAGGAAAGAAACAACACTCATTCTTGAAGATAGGACTCCAGGTTCCAGGTTTGATTGATTAAGTTGATAATTTTCCAATTTTCACATATCAAGTTTGACAATTGCTACATTACAAGTAAACACTATAGTTGTGACAACAATCTTTGAAAGGTTGTATTACTGCTAGATACAATGAATACTTGGTAGCATATGAGTACTATTGATATAAATGATTATTGTACTTGTTTGCAATATGAACTAACATCTCCTCTAGGAGATATTTCTTATTTTGCTTCCAGGCAGGTCACCTTGGTAATGCTACGATGATTACCATGAAATTGTCTTTTATTCTTGTTAGCATAGTTATGTTCTTATGAAAATGTTATTATATTGGAAATACTTTTTCTCTTGTTTATCTTGTATCGAGCATGTTGCCATGGATGAATGATTGGTCACAACACTGGAAGAGTGTTGTTCCCATTTCTTATTATTGAATTTTATTTTGGCTCTTGTTCCAGGAAGGTCACAAGTGATAGCTCTGAGAAGGAGCTACTGCGACAATTGTTCTCGCTTTTATTATTATTATAAGAATATTATTCTTGTATATTATTTTCCCTTGTTGTTAGTCTTGTTCTGGGCAGGTCACATGCGATAACTCTGAGGGGAGCTATAGTTATGGTTGCAGGAGGAAACATATTAGATGGTATCTAGTTTGAGACTTGGAGAAAACTATCCATATAAAAAGTTGTATGCATGACCGCATACATCCATGTACCGAATAAAAAGAGGACGAAGTTAAAACCTTCTGGAAAGAAGGGTACTTTTGAAAGATGCATATTATCTGATATGGAGATTGATTTTAATGAGCAAAAGGCTCCAAATATGACCGAATAAATCCCTCTAGTTCAGTTGATCACTCTTCATATCATCAGGAAGAGTTCGTAGAGACAGAAGGGCCTACCCAGAATCGTTGCAGTGACCAGGAAGAGACCAGCATGGTCCTGTGATACTTTGTAGGATGAAAAAGGGATACAAATATGTGGCATTGATAAGACATATCACGAGGAGGAGAAGACGTCTCCACCAGTGATGAGGTAGGCGACCCCACTAAGTACTAGCTCAGAAGGAGATAGAGTTCAGAGGGATTCAACCATCACGATCCAGTAGGGAGGATGAGCCTCGCCTGCACCATTCATAGGAGATTAGAATTCATAGGATATCATCACATAGAGAGGGAGCATATGGCTTCGAAGATTATATAGACTCAGAGGGATTTAAGCTTCAGAGGGAGCATGGAGACTCAGAGTGAACCTGATCTCAGAGAGAGTTAGTGGCTTAGAGACTTTCATTCAGAAAGTATTCATCCTCAGATTCAAATGGGATAGAGAGAAATATTCTAGGACTGACTAACAGGTGCCATGAGTTTATGAGGCTAGATCGAAGCTTTAGAGGCTTTAAGGAGATATGAGACTTCCTAGGAAGATTCCCTTGTTTCAGCGATAAAGGAGGAGGCCAGTGAGAAGGACTAGGATGTGGATTTTTTCCTTGAGACCAGAAGGGAAGTCAGTGGTGACTTCCAAGTTGATCTACATGATCAAGCATGTTTCATATAACAATATAGAGATGTACAAAGCTTGATTTGTGGCCATAAGATTCTCCCAACAAGAGGGAGAATATTATGATGAGACACGTGTTCCAGTAGCCAGAAGAACTGTACATAAAGAAACCACAATATACATGATAATGGGTCTCATGTATGCATATTGGAGAAGGATTTGTACAGGCCTAAGAAGGCACCTAGGGCATGATATGCTAGATCAAACAATTTCCTGATGAGCTTGGCCTTTTCCAAGAGTAAAGCAGATTCCAACCTTTACTGCAAGGTTGTGGATTATGGACCAGTCATATTAATATTATATGTGGATGACCTATTTATAGCAGGGAATGAGAATCTCATCACCAAGTGCAAGATAAATATTGCATCTAAGTTCAAAATGAAATACTTGGGTATGATGAATTACTTTTTGGGTCTATATATGTGGAAGAAACCGAATGAGATTTTCCCGTGCTAAGGAAAATATGCAGTAGAAATCCTAAATAGATTTGATATGATGGATTGTAAATCCATGCCCACACTGATGGTGACGAACCTATAGTTATTGAGTGATACTTCTTCAAAGATAGTGGATGTCACCATGTATAGGTAGATGATTGGTTGATTTATGCATTTGACGATCAGAAGACCAGATATATGCTTTTCGGTGAACACTTTGAGTCAGTATATGGTTGAACCAAGACGTGTTCATTTGGTTGCAACAAATCATGTGTTGGGATACCTGAAAGGTACAATTGACTACAGACTCATATTTATATCATATCATAAGATAAGATTGCATGGCTATACTGATTCAGATTGGGCCGGTAGTGTCACAAACTGAAAGAGTACATATGGATGTTACTTCGGTTTGGGATAAACTATGATCTTATGGTTCAACATGAAGAAGACTAGTGTGGCACTCAGTACAGCTGAGGAAGAGTATATAGCAGTGTGTTTAGCTAGCAGTGAAGCAGTGTGGCTTTAGAAGTTGCTTGCAAGATTGTTTGATCTCGAGTTATAGGTGACTTGCATCTGGTGCAACAACCATAGTTGTGTGAATTTGTTAGAGAACCTGGTGTTTCATGATAAGTCCAAGCATATCAATACCAAGTACCATTATATCAGATATATGGTACAATAGGGAGTAGTGAAGCTCCAGTATCTCACTACAGATGAGCAGATAACAGATGTGTTGACCAAGCCTCTGTCAAGAGTGAAGTTTTTGTACTTCAGGGACAAGATTGGTGTGGTATAGAAGGACATCCCTCATAAAAGGGAGTGATGAGTCACATATGAGATTCTTGGGGAAGTATCTTGAAGATTGTGGCAACAGCAGGTGGTCATTTACATGAACGTTACTGACTGTGGCACCAATCAACATGGCCTTGCACAAGGTCAACATATGTCGAGCCTTTGGGGATGGATATTTTCCCAGCTTTTCAGGTTGGAGGACCAACCTATTTTGTTGGAGGTGTTTCCTAGCCTTGGGTTAAATGGGTACTGGGTGACTACTACATCGCGTAACCCTCATGGTTAGATTCACAGTCACTGTGGGCTTCATTCCTGGTGTGCCAATCATAAGGGTTATCTTTAGGCTAGTTGCCTAGTTCTACATCAATGGTCGTTGATCTAGACTCTGTGTTAGTGAGATGGATGATGACCCTATGTACATGAGTGGTCGTTGATCCAGACTCCATGTTAATGAGTTGGTTGCCCCTATGTACATGAGTGATCATTGGTACAGACTCTGTGTGAGTGAGTTGGATGATCCTATGTGATAAATAGATGCCATATTTTGTGTGAGCTGGCGAGTTGCAGTTGCGCAGACTCCGTTTGGATTGGGTAGTAACGTAGTTCTGTATAAACTAGCTCAATTGCATATTCCAAATTCTGTGTGAGTTGTATGGTTTCCTAGTTCTGTGTGAGCTAGTTGAAATCCCTATAATGACATAAGGTCTAGGAGGACGATGAGGTTGTCCCCACTAGAGAGATGTTACATGTGTTGATGCGGCCCCAGATGCATGACTGTGACATTACCATCAGATAGTCTGTGTGTGTGACTATGACAAAGAATGTGTGGGTATGATGGTGATATTTGTGACTTGATCTGGTTGATCATGAGATAGCTTGTGTGGCTATGGTGATGTTACCTATAGACTGGTCTATAGGACCATGTGAGTCTTTCCTATGCCATGTGAGATGTGTTATAGTGCAAGTTCTAGGTTGGTAAAATCCCCACCCAACCACGGAACAAGTGTTACAACTTGAGAATCCTACACCCAATGTCACTTTGATGTAGGTCCCACACTTCAAGGGTGACTAGGTCACTCTAGGGAGGCGATCCTGGTGACCCTAGGGGGATTGAGACAGAGATGGAGGGAAGTGGAAGTAAATCCCCTAGAGGTAAATTCTAAGTGGAAAGAAAGGTAGGGAGAGATTCCTTGCAAGCCAAGTAATGGCTTCCCCACAAGTATAGTACTTTTCCGAATGAGTGTACCTACCCAAGACACAAGAAAAGACACTTTGCAACAATATATGTTAGTTGGATCAAAAAATTAAGCTTGTTGTCCCTAATTTGAAGTAGTAGATAAAAATATATATTAGAAAATAATTGATACTATAAGCTTCTCAATAAGTGCTAGAGATCAAGTAGAATACAAGAGAAACACTAGCTAAACTCAAGGTGAAAAGCCAAAATTCTAACACAAAAAGATAAGGTTATTGTAAACATGTGTCTGCAGAAAATTATATCAGCCTTATGGATGTAACATTCAATGTATTACATCAATAAATTCAGCCACTAGAATCCCCTCAAACTTTCCCAAAAGGTGCAATAGGACAATGAGAGTAAGTGTCAAACTTTGAGCTAAAACCAATGGTTTATATGAAAGTTATTAGAGCAAGTAGGTTAGGGTTTCTACAACCCTAATGGCTGGAGATAAAATTTTGTAACAAAAGAAATAAGTAGCTCTTATATGAGGATGCCTTAGTGGCTATGAGGTTCCCAAGGCACAAGGAAAACAATCCACTTTGCAAGAAGTAAAAATGATCGAAATTCACGTTTCCCACTGCAATATTTTATTTCTCCAATGCAACAAATCAATGACTATTGCCTTTAATATTGGGTTAATGGAGTCACAAGGAGCTTATATAAGCTACCTCTTTGGGGTTATAATCCCTTTTACTTCCCAAGTCAAGTTTCTCTAAGCTAGGGTTTAATCTAAGAGGGTGTATGCCCTTATATTTCTCTTAGCAAACCCTTAATCAATGAGATGAAGCAATAAAATGGTGAAGACTATGGTGGGGGTGTATGCCCTTATAATTCCCACCTAGTTCCTATCATAACAATACTTGAATTGAATAAAATGATAGCAAGAGAGTAAAAACCATACCAATATCAAGAGAGATGCTAATACAATCCACCACAAGAGCTAGAAAATAACCTTCCAAGGCTAGCACGTCACTTCTTCCATTAACCATTCACAACCATAGCCATAAACCAGTGCACAAGAGATAAAAGAGCTAAGGAGGCCGAAAATTTCAAACCAAATCCTTTAACAAGAGGAGAGTTATATCCAAAATAAGATCTTATGATCTATATTTATACAAAAATTATCTAACATAGCTTGTCCACAAAATAAGGAGTAAACCATAAGATTAGGGGTAAAAAACCCCAATATTTCCCCCTTAACATAATAATATTAAACAATTCACTTAAATATCTTATATGGTACAGAAGGGAGTAGTGAAGCTCCAGTATCTCACTGCAGATGAGCAGATAACGAATGTGTTGACCAAGCCTCTGTCAAGAGTGAAGTTTGTGTACTTCATGGACAAGATTGGTGTGGTATAGAAGGACATCCCTCATAAAAGGGAGTGATGAGTCACGGATGCGATTCTTGGGGAAGTAGCTTGAAGATTGTGCTAGCAACAGATGGTCATTTACATGAACGTTATTGACTGTGGCACCAATCAACATGACCTCGCACAAGGTCAACATATGTCAAGCCTTTGGGGATGGAGATTTTCTCATCTTTTCAGGTTGGAGGGACAACCTATTTTGTTGGAGGTGTTTCCTAGCCTTGGGTTAAATGGGTACTGTGTGCCTACTACATCGCCTAACCCTCGTGGTTAGATTCACAGTCACTGTGGGCTTCATGCCTGGTGTGCCAATCAGAAGGGTTAGCTTTAGGCTAGTTGCCCAGTTCTACATCAATGGTCGTTGATCTAGACTCTGTGTTAGTGAGATGGATGATGACCCTATGTACATGAGTGGTCGTTGATCCAGACTCCATTTTAGTGAGCTGGATGTCCATATGTACATGAGTGATCATTGGTACAGACTCTGTGTGAGTGAGTTGGATGATCCTATGTGAGAAATAGATGCCAGATTTTGTGTGAGCTGGCGAGTTGCAATTTCCCAGACTCTGTTTGGATTGGGTAGTAACGCAGTTCTATATAAACTAGCTCAATTGCATATTCCAAATTTTGTGTGAGTTGTATGGTTTCCTAGTTCTGTGTGAGCTAGTTGAAAGCCCTATAATGACATAAGGTCTGAGAGGACGATGAGGTTGTCCCCACTAGAGAGATGTTACATGTGTTGATGCATCCCCAGATGTATGACTGTGACATTACCATCAGATAGTCTATGTGTGTGACGATGACAGAGCATGTGTGGGTATGATGGTGATATTTGTGACTTGATCTGGTTGATCATGAGATAGTTTGTGTGGTTATGGTGATGTTACCTGTAGACTGGTCTGTAGGACCATGTGAGTCTTTCCTATGCCATGTGAGATGTGTTATAGTGCAAGTTCTAGGTTGGGAAAATCCACACCCAACCACGAAACAAGTGCTACAACTTGAGAATCCTACACCCAATGTCACCTTGATGTAGGTCCCACACTTCAAGGGTGACTAGGTCACTCTAGGGAGGCGATCCTGGTGACCCTAGGGGGATTGAGATAGAGATGGAGTGAAGTGGAAGTAAATCCCCTAGAGGTAAATTATAAGTGGAAAGAAAGGTAGGGAGATATTCCTTGCAAGCCAAGTAATGGCTTCCCCACAAGTATAGTACTTTTCGGACGAGTATACCTACCCAAGACACAAGAAAAGACACTTTGCAATAGTATATGTTAGTTGGATCAAAAAATTAAGCTTGTTTTCCCTAATGATAATATAAGGTTCTCAATAAGTGCTAGAGATCAAGTAGAATACAAGAGAAACACTAGCTAAACTCAAGATGAAAAGCCAAAATTCTAACACAAAAAGATAAGGTTATTGTAAACACGTGTCTACAGAAAATTATATCATCCTTATGGATGTAAAATTCAATGTATTACATCAATAAATTAATCCACTAGAATCCCCTCAAACTTTTCCAAAAGGTGCAATAGGACAATGAGAGTAAGTGTGCAAACTTTGAGCTAAAACCAATGGTTGATATGACAGTTATTAGAGCAAGTAGGTTAGGGTTTCTGCAACCCTAATGGTTGGAGATAAAATTTTGTAACAACAGAAATAAGTAGCCCTTATATGAGGATGCCTTAGTGGCTGTGAGGTGCTCAAGGCACAAGGAAAACAATCCACTTTGCAAGAAGTAAAAATGACCGAAATTCACGTTTCCCACTGCAATATTTTATTCTCCAAAGCAACAAATAAATGACTATTGCCTTTAATATTGTTAATGGAGTCACAAGGAGCTTATATAAACTACCTCTTTGGGGGTATAATCCCTTTTACTTCACAAGGCAAGTTTCTCTACGTTAGGGTTTAAGCTAAGAGGGTGTATGCCCTTATACTTCTCTTAGCAAACCCTTAATCAATGAGATGAAGCAATAAAATGGTGAAGACTATGGTGGGGGTGTATGCCCTTATAATTCCCACCTAGCTCCTATCATAAAAATACTTCAATTGAATAAAATGATAGCAAGTGAGTAAAAACCATACCAAGATCAAAAGAGATGCTAAGACAATCCACCACAAGAGCTAGAAAATAACCTTCCAAGGCTAACACATCACTTCTTCCATTAACCATTCACAACCATAGCCATAAAAAAGTGCACAAGAGATAAAAGAGCTAAGGAGGCCGAAAATTTCAAACCAAATCCTTTAATAAGAGGAGAGTTATATCCAAAATAAGATCTTATGATCTCTATTTATACAAAAATTATCTAACATAGCTTGTCCACAAAATAAGGAGTAAAACATAATATTAGGGGTCAAAAACCCCAATATTTCCCCCTTAACATAATAATATTAAACAATTCACTTAAAATTTCATCTTTTGCAAAAATTAAAATCTAATCTAGGATGATGTCACCCCTTTAGGGGACGTTTTGCCACTTTGAGGAGGTCGTTGGTGTTGGATAAGTATGGAAGGGCCTCCCAATTCCATGTGTCAAACATCTAGGTGATATCATCATGGTTAAGACCCTCTTCTCCTCAAAACGTTCGAGTGAAAATGAGTGGCACCTCACCACCAAGCCCTAGCCCCCCACCCCAATATCATGACATCATGCTAAAAAATGGGATGTTTTTCCCCTCCTGGGAAAATCGTTTGGAAAAAAATGGGTGGGCTAGGTCGTCCAATTCATCATCAAGGCCATCCAAGTAATCTCTCTCTCATATGGCATGCGAGCCCCTCAGATCCAACTTGTGGGATTGTAGCCCCATGGAAGCCCAAGCTAGGCTTGTTCTCCCAAAAATGTCCACCATCTAGGTCCTGCAAAGACAAATGAACACACTCTCCAAGGATCTCAAGTCATAACATCATGATAAGTGGATCCAATCAATAAATAATCCATCTAAGCATGTGCATCAAAGATTACTATATCAAACAATTAACAACTCAAAGACACTATGTGACTTGTCGAGCTTAAGTATGGGAGGGTTGACGAGGTATCATATTGGGTAGATCTTACCCTAGGTCAAAGAGAGCCTCCAAGAGGTCCCTCTCTAATTCATATAAGGTGTATGAGGTGGATGTGGTCAAGACTCAATGGGCATAGGGCTCATGACATACTAGGGGTTGCAATGTCTCAGTCATGGGTGCCTTTGTAGAGGGTGTGTGGTACCTTCGTCTGCAATGCACTTTTTCCAAACACATCATTTTCCTTTTATCTTTATTTCTTTATATTTTATTTCATAATAGCATAAGGAGATATTTAAGGTCACTTCCCTCGCATGGTGACCAGATGGTGGCAGTGTCACCCACACATACCTAATGGAAATGAGAAGGTTGGCTCGTGATGAGAACCCCTTTCTCTTAGCCATGCAACCGAGAGTCACTGCCCTAGTTTGGTGACCAGATAATGACAATGTCATACCACTAGATATTCATGGACGTGATAGGTTGTCTCATGATGAGACCTCCTATCCTTCAATCTACCTTTCAATCATTTCTTTGTTATATTATGGGTCCCCTTTTATTCAAAGATAAGCGTTTTATTGCATTCTTGGGTGATCCCTGGGCGAACCATATGGAAATTTTATATAAGGATTTTATCTTTTACCCAAAACCAACCCCTTTGGGCCTTTATCCCCTTGTTCTCATAGAATGAGGGACAACCCCTTCTTGGGTCAATACACCCTAAAATCCCAAGAGATAAGGAAATGGAGGCGAATAATGATGGAAAATGGTAAGTATGGTCGAGAACAGTACGATGGCTCAGTAAGGGTGTAACACCCTGTTTCCCCCAGCTTGTAAATATAGCTGGACTGGCCAAGAACTATGGCAAACTCATAAATGTGAATATGTGATGTAAATGGACCTTGAGGAAAAGGTCAATGAATGTGAATAACATTTTGAATTTATTGCAGGACTGTTGAGAGGGGATGTGTAGAAAAAGAGACCACGATGGCGGTGGAAGGCACCTGGAAAGGTGGCATTAACTTCCATCGAGAATTAATACCGTATTTGGACTCCACTGGCCCGGAGAACCAAAAGCAGCTCGCTGGCCCTGAATTAAATGTCTCGCGGGCTGGTAGGTAGATTGTTTAATGAGGGATGGGAGGTGAACCTCCCATCTGTAGAGCCGTCAGGCCTAATCAGCGGGAGGGTAATCGCGCCACACCCAACCTCGCAAGAGGATAAGGCGTGGGGTAGAAGCGATTGAGGGGGCAGACATGAGGGGAGAAATCTGGCATTATGCAGAGTGAGTGATAGAAGAGAGGAATGATTGCAACCTTCACTCCTGGTCACTGGAAAACAGAGACGCAATCTCACAGCATCGTGGTCTCAGCTCGGGGGTGGCTAGTGGTAAATCCGCTGGGAGTCACTAGGCCTACGGTTGGGTGGAAACGAGCACCCCTCTCAGCAGTTGCTTGACCCCTGGTGTTATTTATGATAAGTTTTTAGCCTCTGTCATCTT
>SNQJ01S0005454.1:105685-124731 GCA_010110895.2 Picea sitchensis | reverse complement strand
TAAGCTGTGAAACTGTGAATGATTTCATTATAAGAATGATTGTATGGTGTTTTGATCAGTACTAGTAGTTGTATATTTATATGAAAAGACTACGTATGATTTATGTCTTCATGAATTTGTTATTTGTGTGCATACTGATAAAAAATTTAGACTTCACGTCTGGTTCTCGGGAGGACGACATCCTTATACACCTTAGGTAATACCCTGAGTAAATCTCCCCATATAAATACCTTCCTTGAAAATCCCATCAAGAACCGGGAGGGCGGTTGTGAAGGCGTAAGGCCGTAGTGACCCTGCATGAGGAGGAACGATCTTCTTGAAAACCGAGATGACAACATAAGGATGAAGTAACGAATCGATGGATGAGATCATGTCGGGAGATCTGTGGTCACTCACGACCGTCAGATCGGAGGAAGAAGATGGAGTGTTAAGTGCTTTAACCCTGATAGGTATTAATCGACGGACGAGATTTTATCGGGAAATCTGTGGTCACTCGTGACCGTTATATTTGGTAAGAGAAAGCTGGAAAATTAAATACCTTATCCTTGATAGGTGTTGGTCGATGGATGAGATTCCATCGGAAAATCTGCAGACACACCCGACCGTTGGATTGGTAGGAGAAGGTAAGGTGTTAAGATGCCTTACCCCTTTGTTTTCTGTGTCTTCGTGGGCAGCGAGGAATTTGGGATCGTAGATCTCCAAGGTCCATGAGATTATCTGGACCATGGATCTTTTCCACGTCCAAGGAGTCATGGAAGAATGCATGGGTAGGAACCGATCTGGGTCGTCAAATCTCGGTTGGAAAAGCCCAACAGTCATTGGATCTATCCGGAGTTACCCGAGGGTTAAAAACCCCCGTGAATCGAGATTTTCCATGATGAAAACCCCGGGATAGATCTGAGTCGTCCAATTAACGGAGGCCACATGTCGTAAGATCTCCCATTTCGGGAAATCGAGAATCGTGGGATCGGGATTCCTGTTGACAAGAGTTCAGGATTTTCCATGATGAAAACCTCGGGATAGATTTGAGCCACCTGATTAATGGAGGCCACGTGTCGTAAGATCTCCCATTTCGGGAAATCGGGAATCGCGGGATTGGGATTCCTGTTGACAAGAGTTCAGGATTTTCCTTGATGAAAACCCTGGGATAGATCTGAGCCGTCCGATTGACAGAGGCCACGCGTCAAGAGATCTCCCATTTCGGGAAATCAAGAATCGCGAGATCGAGAGTTCTAGCGACAAGGGGTCGGGACTTTCCTGGGTGAAAACCCCGGAGCAGTTGTGGACCATCCGATTTAAGGAGGTGATGTGTCGATAGATTACCCATTTCGGGAAAACGGGGATCGGGGATTCGGGAGTTTCGTTGACAAAAAATCAGGTCTTGCCTTGAAAAATCCCGATCCATAATGTCGAGACAATAGCATGTGGCTAAGTCCCGATGGACGAACAAGATTCCTTCGGGAAATTTCAGGGTCCGTAACGACTGTCCGATGTGAGGAAGAGATGCCATTTTTACGGTGGGGCGCGAACGTGCATTAGGGTAAGTAGTGAGCAGATCTGGATGGCCAGAGTCCACCCACCCAGATCTACAGCTGAGGATGCATTCTGGAGCACCCTTGCCATTCTGCCTTTAAGGGGGGGGGGTCCGGAATAGTGTGGCGTGTGAAGTGGGGCCCCTCCTGTCATGTCAACTACCGTGTCGTGTTTTCCTCTCTGCCACTTGTATTCCACTTAACCACGCAACGGGGCCATTTCTCATTGGTTGTTCTCTAACCCTGTTGGGATTTGTTCCTATTAGCTATTTGCTAACCCTGTAGGGATTCGTCCCCATTGGCCGATCGCTAGCCCTGTTGGGATTCGGCGGTTTCCAAGTCAAACGACTCGACTTCACTGTAGTGTCGAGGCACGAAATATGAAAGAGGTACTGCATTTATTCGGACTGTGATCATGACCCGCGACCACATGGGAGCGGGGAGAGAGAAAGAGCTAGCTTACGTTGGTCCTCCATGGAGGTTTAGGGTTTCTGATTCGGCAAAAGACCAGAAAAATCCGATTTAGGTAGTGGGTATGTGACAAAGGGATTTCCTAAGAACAAATCAATTCCCAAAGAAGACCACTTACTTGGGCACAATGTCAACCACCAATGTGAAGCAGGGAAAAAGACATAATGTCCAAGTGCATATCATGAAATCTAGAGAAATCTAAGATACAACATAATCAAATGGATTAGATATTGAAATGATGCTCACCATAATATTGACTTGTACCTCAAGGAGCAAGGCCCACTGCCTTTTGGAAGCCAACCGGTGTGGTGGATTCCATCTGTAAACATGTGACCATCTATGGTGGTGACTGGGTGTTCCATCTTTGAAAAGGGTATTGTTGGTCATGTATTCTCTCGGCACTCCATATCTACAACCCGAGGGCCTCGAGACATCATCTCCTTAGTTATCCACAAAATGGGGATAACAAGATGGATGGATGTGTTTGAGACCATTACATAAAGAACATCTCAGTTAATACCTCCCTAGCTAATAGGGAGTGTCGATGTTTTGGTAGCAACGAGAGGTATTAACCTCCATGTGTAACCTTTGTACTTAGAATATAATATTTTGGGAGTAAGAGAACCATTAAATAGATGTGTGAAAACCCTAGAAGATAAATCAGCCCAAGGAAAATAATAATAAAGAATTAGAAGGCCCAGAAAGAGAAGTCGGACCCACCTCGAAAAGTCACTTGGATAGATTAGTATAAATAAGGAGGCACCTTAGCTCATTTGGTCACTCTCACTCACTCACTCAACTAGTGCACAATTGTAAGGAGTTGCATCTTCAACAGATGGAGGCGCAAGTTTGGAGAGAGTCATGCAACAGATGTGGTGGAGTATTCTCAGTCTTTCTGGTATCTTCTTCTTGTGCGCTTCTATTGGTATTTTGTTTCCATTGCAACAATGGTGTTTCTGGTTAGGGTTTATTAGTTGGTTCTAGTGTGGATTTTACGAAATCATTCTATCTAAGAAAATGTTATTGTGCTCGGGGGTGGCATACGTGAATGCCTATGGTTGGGTGAAAATGATGTGACATTGTCTATGGTTAAATGAGCATACCAAAATTTTAACATAAAGAACCAAGAGCTTCCCCAAAAGATAAACAATAATGAAGATTTGCTTGTCATGGGATGGTTTCGATGAATTGAATTCCATTGACCAAGAGAACTCCTTCCTAGAGTCGAATGGATTTCCTCTCTTCCTCCTTGTTGTTATCTCTTTTAACACATGAAAGAAGTTTATAGTGTCAAAAGATTGTATTTCAAGGTGGATTCCACTTATGATGACATGAATGTGAATATTCTTTGGATAGGAAAGAAATATTGCATGCTTGATTAACAATTTGGAGTCTTGTTAATTCTTGAATCCATCATGACCGAAACGACAACCTCATGAGGACATTAGTCCCCTTCGTTTTTAGAGAGGTGGTTCTCCTCTTTGGCTAAAAGATATATCTTTGAATATCTTGGATTAGGGAGAGTGCTAGGAAGCAAACCCCAAATATTTATTGCTTGGATTTATATGAAAATGGTTCTTCAATAACCCAATATGATATTTATGTGCAACAAAAGTCTTTTTACAATAAGAAAATATTGAAGGAGGGCTTCAACATCAAAATTAAATTGTCATCAACATCACAGACAATCTTCTTAATAATATATAAACACATCCATATCTTCTTCATGAGAAATAGGAGAGAATGATTTGATCATATCAAAGAATTTTAATAGAGTACTGCAATTAGTAATAAAAGAGAAATTTATAGGTCAACCTCAAGTATCTCATACTTAAAACTCAAAGTTATAAGATACAATTAAGATCAACCCCGAAGCAATTCTTTGTGGGGTTTATTCATGATAAATGTTCTTCATTACCAAAAAATTGACAGCCATGTATGTGGTTGCAAATACTCCATGATCATACAAGAAAAGTCTTTAAAAGAATACAAGAAAAACACTCAACAACTCAACATTGTGCCCAACTCCGAGATTCAAGCATAAAGCTATCAGAAGTGGTGTAGAAGAATAGAAAGAATGGAGAAGATGAAGATTTATTTATTTTGATCATAAGATTGATTATATATCCATGGATGTACCTTCTTCTTCCTTTTATATTCTTCTCTTCCCCTCTAAAAATACTCTATTATTGGAACCTTTAATGAAGCCTCTCTTCTCTTTTTAAGAAGAGATTTTCTAACTACTTGAGTAGTTAGGGTTTTCTTCCTCTCTTGAAATTCCCGTACAAGTTTATTCTTGAAACATTCCATTTAATTAGTGGCTCATTAATTCCTCATTAATGAAATTATATCATCAATATATACATATCTAAAATGGGTCCCTTTCCCTTTTTAATAATTTTTTTAAATAAACTTTTATTTTCACAATTTAATTAATTTCTCATTTAAAATAGGAGGACTGTGTTTTAATTTTCTAGGAATGATAATCAAATTTTTAGCCATGTAAATCACTTATGATATGATCTTCATCGTCTTATAATTCCAACGATATAAATTTTGCGAAAATCCATTGCGCGGATCTCAATATATGAGCTCGTGAAGTTGAGTTGTCATGCAGGCCCATTAAAAATGAAGCTGACTGATATTTTAATTTATGAGAAAAATATATCAACTTTTAGCACCTGAAACCTATACCACTATCTTCTACGTTGAAATACCTTTCCAAGTATATAAATTTTGCGTAATTCTGACACATGGAGCTCAAGTTATGGCCTTTGCAACATTGTGACTCAACCACCGTCGATCTGATGTCTTGGGGAAATCTCAGCCTTTGATTTCAAATTCATTTCTCTCTCTTTGACATTTCAACTTTTATTCATAAATATTATCCCACATTCATTGGGATATTACAAATCTTCATGGTATACAATTCTAAGTGTTTCATACACTTAGCAAGAAACAAAGAAGAGAAGAAATTATGGATCTTGGAGGATTCGGCCCTTGGAAAGTTGTTGAATAAAATAATATTTTTTTGGAACCTCGTCATCGTCCACCTCATGCCCAGTCAGCACTAAGTCATCACTGAGTCATTGTCAAGTCATATACCACATGTCAGAAACTCATTAGATGCCAAATATAACCAATAATATGCCGCCATATGTCGCAAATTGTATGTTTCCACGTTTGATGACCTTATTCATTGCCATGTGTCATATCCTCATTTGTTGGTTTTCATGCCTTGGAATAACTTTGAGAATTTGGCTAAGTATGGGAGATGGGATGAGAGGGGAGGAGGGAAAATTGTGGGTAGGTAAATTCAAGGGGGTAATTTGTAGGATACGGGAACAGATGAGAGGGAAATCTAATATAATTTTTTTATGAACCTGCCAACCCGGGAACCCGCCAACCCGTGGTTGTATAGATGATAAAAAATGTACTAAGTGTAGAGGAACGGTCAGTCGAACTTGCATGCAAGAGTAATGAGATAATTTGGAGCTCAACACCCATGACAAGGCTGATGGTCACAATGTAGATCATGTAAGTTGAGGTGCAAATTGAAGGTCATGGAAAATGGAGGATGAGGGATCGAACCCGTGAAACTAAAAAAATGGCTAAGTGTTAAACCAAACTTATGAGATAAGCAAGTGGGTGGAAATGAAGGTCTGCGAACCCGTGAACCCTTGAACCTGATGAGGAGATGAGTAGTTAGGGGGGAAGGGGAGAAATGTAGATGACGAAAGTGAGGGAGGAGAAATGTAGATAGTGGGAGCGGGGGTGAGGAAGGTGAGGGGGAAGGGTGAAGGAGCGTGATGGGTGTCCACCCCCCGCCATAGATTGAAATTTGGCTTTAAATATGGCTAAGTATGGGAGGATAAGGGATAAAGGAGTGGAGAGGGTGGAGAGATAAGGAGAAAAAATGGTTAAGTGTTGAGATGGATAGAGGTGAAAGGTGAGAGAAATAAGTGATGAGAATACTTAGCCAAAATTCAAAAAATGATAGAAGAACATAATACTTAGAAAGATTCTTCAAAATTGGATCTCTGGACCAGATCTTGAATAACTTAGGCATACGGAAACGGATTTCTGATCCAAAAAATGTGTGGCAAAGCTGAGACTGAGGGCTGCAGAATGAACTTATAAAAGTTTAAAAATGTCTTCTTTTGATATCAATGTTTTTATGAATCCAAGGAGCGGGAAAATTCAGATGACCAAATTTTTGTCAACAAGTCTCCAACCACTGTGATATCAATGATACCTTGATCCTTTTCCAATTTCAATCCCTGTAATAGTGCATAGGCCTCTCCTTGACTATTTGAAGAATTACCAATGTTCCATGCATAAGTAAATTTCTATTTCTCCTAGGTCATAAAGCACCCCTCCCACACCTACCACCCCAAAATTAGGAAATGTTTTTAAATTGATACTTATTGAATATAATATAACTTAAAAAAACAAAGAATTTTATTCTTGGTGATGGAGGATGAAGGGGAGATGGAGGTGTGCTAGGGTTCTTGGTAGGTTTTACATGTTGGGGGTGCTATTGGTTGTAGCAAAGGTGTGGTCTGGGGTCTGGTTTTGAGTAGGGATTATGGTAACTCTATGGTAGGGGAAGTAGAAGTGGGTGACCATAGTTCTAAAGTTTGAGACAGTTTAAACTCATTTATTCAACCATACTGTGTGGAGGCGACTAGAATTTTGGAAGGCATGATGTCGACTTGTGCAGATTGGGTGGATCTTTCGACAGGGAATCCAATGTATGTTGTCAGCGAACCTGGGAGGGTAATGGTAGAGAGTTTTGTGGGTTCGTAGGATCTGTTGTAAGTTGAGACAGGTTTGGGGTTTACACCCACAAATGATCTGTCATTTTCAGATGGGTTGTTTTTCTCTATGGGTTTGGATGTTGGTTACTCAAGGGGTTCTTTTCAGGTTGTGGGGCATGATTTGGAAATGTTATCAGCCCTAGGGGAAGTCAGTTCGGGTGGTAGAAACCTTGGTATTTGGAACCTTGTCGAGGGGGCAATTTGGGGATCGTCTCCAAAGGAATATTTAGGGATTAGTATCAACAATACCTTTTCACCGTCAAATGTTCTTCTTGATGTGGAAAGTAACCTTGGGGGAGTGGTGAAGGATGTGGGTGATTTCACAAGGCTTGAAGTGATAGGCAGGGAGGGAACAGTGGTTGAACCCTCACAGGGAAAAACCATACTCCACAACTCATACAAGGAGGTGATCCAGATGGAAGTCGGTTTCCTCCCACCTATTCCAACTGGTTCATTTTGGCAGTTTTTCACTTTGGCAGTTTTTTCCTAGTTTTTAGGTCGCTGACTTCCAGGGTCATTTTGAGGCTCTAAACAACATTTTTTGGGCTTATCATAGTTAGAATACACATAGAGTTTGAGTCTGATGGAAACATGTGTATTCCTCGGATAGACCTTTCCAACAGGGTATCGTGAGCCTAAAATGGAGATCGTATGCAAAAGTTACAACCCCAGGAAATTGATGTACGAGCTTACCCCAATGGGGCCCACATGACTTTTGGCGTTTCATCTCCTAGGGTTAGGTTTTCAAATGTCTAGGGTTTTGGAATTCATGATTATTGTAAAAAGGCCTTCAGAGCCTCATTGTAATCATCTTCTTGCGAATGAGCACAATCGTCACATATCTTCTCATAAATAAGTCGCCACCATTCCAACAAGCTTGTTTTCCGCTGCATTTTACAGTTTCATCTTATTTCCTTATTGAATAGAAAACCAATTTTATTGTATCTCTGTTATTTTGTGTTAAGCATATTTTAATAATCTGTATTCATTTCGTTATGCTCATAAAATCTGGATCAGTGGTATCAGAGCGGTCTGCTCCTTGTCGTCTTAATGCATGTCCCCAACGAGATCATGGTAAAAATAATTGGGTCTCGAGCTTGTTTCTCTTGAGGACAAAAGATCTCGCACGCCCAAGTGACCTCTCATGGTAGGAGAAAAGAAAGATGATAGGACAGGAGATCCTTTCAAAAAAATTCTTGAGGAAGCCCTTGTGCAATAGAGGAACGAGATGATGGATAGTTTTGTGCAAATCCTTCGACGGCTACCAACATGCAACACATCTTCCTCGAGAAGAGGCTCCGCCCCCTTCAAGGTACAAATGAACTTTGATATTCCTATATTTGAAGGTCAGATAGACGCATATGTTATAGACAAGTGGTTGAATCTACTAGAAGGGTATTTTTTTGTCTGTAACTTTTCGAATAGAGAAAAAAATACTTTTGTGCTCCTCAAAGTCATTTCCCATGTCAAAGATTGGTGGGAAAATTTTTGTGATCAAAAGGAAACAGAGGAACCATCATTATTTACAGTCATGACCACTTGGGAATCCTTTAGGGATTCTATTAAGGAATAATACTACGCTATCGAAAGTTATGATGACTTGTATACCAAATGGACCACACTGCGGCAAGAAAGAGACCAATAAGTGCCAGTGTTCACAAATATATTCCATACCTTGCGCACCAATATGGGTATCAAAGATTCAGAGTGACATATGGTGCTCAAGTATCGTGGTGCTCTACATAGATACATCCAGACCAAAATGTAATTTCTAGACATCTCGTCCTTGGGAGCGACCTATCGATATGTCATCAAAATTGAGGAGAAGCTTAAACAAAAGACGCGACAATTTGGGCCTGGTAACCCCTCACAGCAAAATCCAGGAAAGGGAGACCCCAGCTCACTAAAAAAAGGACAAATAAAATATGGACAGTATCAGGACAACCAGTCCAAGCCACAAGAAAAGAAGGACATCGAAAAGACAAAGAAAGATACCGAGAAGTGGTGCAACTTCCATAAGAGCCCTTGGCATAACACTATTGATTTTCGTTCAAAGCAGTCGTTGATGGCCAAAGTGAAATCCTCTAAATCAAATGCAGGTTCTGACTCTGAGTCAGAACCAGAAAGGGGATCATTGATGTGAAACCCAGTGACATTGTTTCTACCACCAAGATCCAGCTTGGTGAACAAGACAATCCATAAGAAGGCAAGTTCCTTTGCCATTCACAGATGTGGGTAAAAGGCACCCCGTTGAACTTCATCATTGATAGAGGGATACAGAAGAACCTCATCTCAACAGAGGTATTCAAGCGATTGGCCCTGCTGAAAATTCCACACTCCCATCCCTACACCATTAGATGGCTCCACCAAGGAAGCGATCTTCGCGTTAGCCAACAGTGTTGACTGTCGTACGACATCAAGCCCTTCAAAGACAAGGTATTGTGTGATGTTCCCCTCTCGAAGTTTGTAATTTTATATTGGGCCAACCTTTTTTATGGAAATGTCATGTTGTATATGAGTCTAGGGCTTGTAGTGTTATTATTACTTTGAACAAGAAATTGTACAGGATACCCGAGGCAGTCCCCCCTAGTGTTATTTCCTTGATCTCTACCAAGCAAAGCAGAAAGGTAATATCTGAGAAAAGAAAATTTGTCTTCTTCGTGATTCTCTCTCAGAGTGAGCGAAAGATCATAGCCACATCCAGGGCCTCGGCGTCCGATCTCTCCACACAACAAAATCAAGTGGATAAGGTCATGGAAGAATAATCAAATATCTTCTCCTCTCCTACGGGGGTACCTCTGCACTGCCTGGTCAAGCATCCCATTGATCTGAGCCCAGGAGCACTGCTACCCAATGGGTCAGTCTACCGTCGCTCTTTGTTAGAAAATGAGGAGATTAAGAGGTAGATCCAAGAACTTATCTACAAGGGGCACATCTGTCCCAACTCATCTCCTTGTGGGAGCCCAATCGTGCTGGTGCAGAAGAAAGATGAGACCTGGCGACTCTTCCTTGATTACTGGGCTCTGAATAAAATCATAGTCCGGAACTGGTACCTGATTCCCCGAATCGACGACCTCCTTGATCATCTCACGGGGTCCAAATACTTCAGTAAGATTGATCTGAAGTCTAGATACCACTAGGTCCCAATAGAACAAACAGATGTGTGGAAGACCGCCTTCAAGTCAAAATAAGGTATTTTTGAATGGTTGGTCATGCCCTTTGGTTTGACAAATGCTCCAACAACTTTTATAAGGATGATGGATGATATCCTGTGACCTTTCACCAATAATTTTGTAGTGGTGTATCTAGATGACATCCTCATCTACAACAAGACTTGGGCGGAACACTTGCAGCATATTCAGTAGGTTTTGTACACCCTGCAACAACAAAAAATATATGAAAACTTGGAAAAATGCTCCTTCGGCATGGGCAGGGTCAATTACTTAGGCTACATCGATGAACAACATGGTGTGCATGTGGATCCAACCAAGATCTAGTTCATCCATGACTGGCCAACCCCAACCACACTCACTGAGCTTCAGAGATTCTTGGGCCTCGCCAATTTATATCGCAGGTTTGTGTTGTGATTCTCTCATATTGCATGGGCCCTCAGCCAAGTAACCAGGGGTGGCGGTAGCCTGTCCCAAAAACAAGTCTTCGATGAATTGAAGAAATGTTTGTGCTCATTCCCAATACTTTCATTACCGGAACTGCAACATCCCTTTAAGGTCAAAACATATGCTTCATACTATGTTATCGGTGTCGTTCTCACTCAACACGTCCACCTCATGGCATATCATAGTAAGACACTATCAGATGTTTTCTGTAAGTACCCTACTTATGAAAAAGAAAAGTACTCCAATTTGCAATTCTACCACTAGTGGAGATATTACATTCTTGGGAAGGAGACAGTCATCCACACTAATCACAACCCACTACAGTTCATGCAGACCCATGGAAAATTGTAGAATGATCGCCATCATAAGTGGTCCATTTACTTACAACGGTTCCACCTCAACATCAAGTATAAAGCAAGAAGTACCAACTGAGTTGTTGATTGCCTCAGCCGACCTCTAGTTGCGACACTCACCACAGTGCTAGACTCTTACGGCCAAAAGACCTCCGGATGGCCTCACCTCTATGAGATATACCCTGACTTCTCTGCCACCTACCAAATGTTGGGTGCAAACTCAGTGGTCGCTAATTTCCATCTTCAGGATGGGTTGTTGTGCCATCTGGGCCATCTCTGCGTTCAATCAAGAGAGCGCATGAAGATAATTTGGGAAGCTCACTATAGTCGGGTGGCAGGACACTTTGGCGTCGAAAAGACAGTGGCAGTGCAGCAGAAACATTTCTACTAGCCAAAACTTCGACAGGATGTCGGCAAGTATATCAGGTATTCCACCGCCTGCACTATTTCTAAACCAAACACTAAGAAACATGGCATGTACACCCCTCTACCTACTCCTGACAGGCTGTGGTAATCCATATCAATGGACTACATGTCGGGCCTCCTATCCACCAAGAGGGGAAATGACTGTGTTTTTGTGGTTGTTGATCGCTTTTCCAAGATGGCGATTTTGGCCGCCTGCAAGAAGAACATTACAGCAGAGGCCACTACCAAGTTCTTCTTTGAAAAAGTATGGGTACATTTTGGGATCCCACAAACCATTGTCTCAGATCAGGACAGTCAGTTCCTCAACACATTCTGGTCAAACCTCTGGTCATTGCTGGATACCAAGCTCACCAAATCCACTGCCTTCCACCCCTAGATAGATGGCCAAACTGAGGTTGTCAATCAGATGATCGTACATATCCTGCGCATGTAAAATTCCAAACACCCCCACACATGGGATGAGACTCTTCCCTATGTTCGACATAGCTACAACTGAGCCCTGCATAGCTCGAATAGCTACAACCCCTTTTAGGTGGGGTTGGGATTCCAACCATTGGGCCCCATGGATGTTTCACTACCCCTAGCGACCACCTCGATTGACTCGTCCCCTCCTCCACTAGAATCTAACAAAGCCACCTGGTTCATTGAGTGGATCCAGCACATCTGCCAATAGGTTCAAGATATTTTACAGAAGTCCAATACCAAGTACAAACAACGCCATGATCAACACCGGGTGCCACATAAGTTTTAGGTGGGTGACAAATTTCGGTTGCACTTGCAGAAAGAACACCTTACAAGGCCCCAATGGAAGCTTCACCCACTTCATTATGGGTCATACACCATCACCAAGGTTGTGGGTGAAAAATATTTTGAGCTCAACATTCCCCCTTTCCTTGGCCTACACCCAGTCTTCAACGTGGCTCTCCTTCTGCCATATTTCCCACCATTATTGGACACCTCATAGATAGTTGAGCAGTTGACACCAATAGACCTTAACCCTGACTGCATGCAACAGGAATCCAGTGATCATATTGTAGACACACAGATCAAGGGAACTCGACAACAAAGGATCCAACTTTATTGAGTTGTCAAAGCAGGGCAGTTCCTGCACCAAGGCAAGTGGCTCACCCAGGGCCAAATTCAACAAAAATTTCCTCATCTGATGGGGGAACTCAACGCAATGGAGAAAATTTATTCCTAAGGGGGGAGGATTGATCCTGATGGAATTCGGTGGCCTCCCACCTATTCTAACTGGTTCATTATGGCAGTTTTCATTATGGCAGTTTTCTGGTTTGGCGGTTTTTTCCTAGTTTTTAGGTCCCTGACTTCTGGGGTCGTTTTGAGGCCCTAAACAACATTTTAGGGCTCACCACAGTCAAAATTAAGTCAAAGTAAGATTTTTTATGGCAACATGTGTATTCCTTGGATAGACCTTTCCAATGGGCTATCGTGCACCTAAAACAAATATTGTATGCAAAAGTCACGACCCCGAGAGTTTGATGTACTAGCTTACCCCAACGGGGTCCACATGACTTTTGGTGCTTCATCTCCTAGGGTTAGATTTTCAGATGTCTAGGGTTTTGGAATTCATGATTATTGTAAAAAGGCCTTCAGAGCCTCATTGTAATCATCTTCTTGTGAATGAGCACAACCGTCACATCTCTTCTCATAGATAAGCCGCCACCATTCCAACAAGCTTGTTTTCCGCTGCATTTTACATTTTCAATTTATTTCCTTATTGAATAGAAAACCATTTTTACACTATCTCTGTTATTATGTGTTAAGCATCTTTTAATAATATTTACTCATTTCATTCTCCTCATAAAATATGGATCAAGAGAGGTTATCAAAGGGACAGAAGGGTGTTGGGGGGAGAAAAACTTCTTCACGCAAAGGAACTCAATGTGCTCATGACAGGAAAAGTTCTGAACGCCTGGTTTTTGGGGATGATATAGATATGGAAAGGGTGGTAGAATTATCTGACTAGACGGTGGTCGATAGACTAAGGGGGAAAAAACTGGGTATGGATTTCTTGAAGGAATGGGTTAATTCAAATTGGAATAACAATATTTCAAAGATGTCACTCATCCGACTTTTGGAAAGAGGTTGGTTTGATTTTATTTTTTCTTCTAGGGAGGATGAAAATTGGGTTTTGTTGAAGGTTTGGAGTATAACAGGGACGCATATTGTACTCAAAAGGTGGACTCCAACCTTTGATTCCAAGAAGGAGTGGGTGGATGAGGAACCCATCTGGGTTTGTTTGTTGTGTCTTCCTATGCAATACTAAAACTCTATCAGGTTTGTAGCAATTGGGAACAAGTTGGGCAGGGTCATTGAAGCGGACATGTATTTTGAAGAGTCGGGTCATATGTCGGTGGCTAGGATTCTGGTGTGGCTAGATCTTCGGTCGAGTCTTCTTCGGGAATTGGTTATTGAATCATCGTCTAGGTATTTTTTTCAAACATTGGACTATGAAGGTATCCCCTTCAGATGTCATAGTTTCCATGTTTATGGTCACGGGGTTGCGGACTGCACTTTACCTTTCAAAGGGAAATCACGCTTTACTAAGGGAGATGAGCAACCAATTGAGCAGGAAAGGTTGTCTATGGATGTGTGATTGGAGGAAGGTGGACTTGAGGTGACGAAAATGGATCTTCATGCAGAAAAGGGAATCTTGGGGACCC
Source organism: Picea sitchensis (assembly GCA_010110895.2). Taxonomy (NCBI): domain Eukaryota; kingdom Viridiplantae; phylum Streptophyta; class Pinopsida; order Pinales; family Pinaceae; genus Picea; species Picea sitchensis. Next base: position 110,828 of record SNQJ01S0005454.1, on the reverse strand, counting down.
CCTTTTTACTGGTGGAAAAATCATTGGACACAGTATTTGTGGAAAAGGAAACGTTTCTGCCTCAATCTGCGAAGGCTAGTCAACGAGCGATGTATTTGGCGGGTAAGTAGTCTCTCAGTGCCACCTCGTCTGTCACTTATTCTTTTTCTAATTCGTCGACTATGGATGGGGTCTTAGGAGTATATGGTTCCTTTCCTCATAGGGTTTTGAATGGGTCTTCTCATGCGAGTCTAACACCTATCCTTTATCATGCATCTTCTAGTGGTGATTGTTATCCTCCTCCTTTAGTCACGTCGCTGGCCACTTTTTTGGGAACACCGGTACCAGGTGCTAGTATGTAATTTTTTGTTTCTTCCCAGGATTATTTGGCCACTAATGTGGTATTATGGATTCTTGGTTGATCCAAAATCGGATCCAGGAGCTTGATGGGGCTCATAAAGGCCTAAAAATAAAAATTATCAAAATGTCTTCACAACGGACGGGTACGTAGGCCTCATCGAGATGAACCTAACACAACTTGAACGGATCAAACGAACCTCGTATGCTCCTGATATCGCGTTCTGTTCATTTTCCCAAATAGGTAAAAAGTCAACATGTCAACAGGCAAAAAAGTCAATAATGACATCAGCATGACGTAGCATTGAGACACGTGGCAGCATAGCAGCAGGCTGACTGGGAAGATGACAATGGTCCAATCCCATTTCGACAAGTGACACATTTTGTGGGAAAATAAAAAAGTGCCACGTGGCCCAGATGTGGGTTGCCATGTGGCACCCCATCATTTGTTTGGTTGGATAAAAATTTTGGAGGCTAGAGGAATCGAACCCGTGACCTCTAGCATGGGGGAACGTGTTTGGAAAGGTATGTTTTCCAACACGCCAATGGTGGGACTTGTATTAACAAGTCCACATTAATATATTTGAAGTGGCTTTATTGTATAAGCGGAGGTGGAAGGGGGCTTTATCATTCCACATAACCACAGCTTAAAGGGGGTGCTCCACTACCGTTTCAACAAAGGGAGCAGGCGCCACGAATCCAGGATTAACCTCTAGTGCATATGATTCCATAAGACCCGGGGCTATAACCATTTTCTAGCGCACAGAGTTTGAGATTTGGTCTTGTTGATTAGTGACATGTGACCAGTGTTTACGGAGGAGGGGCCAGAGTGCATCCCCTAGGGGGCTAACTCTTGGCCATTTATTTCCATATGACCCTGTTTTGGAGCGCGCACCCAGGCCTTGGGGATAATTTTGATATTTTGTTACAACAGTGGGTTTGTAAACTATATTATAGTGATTTGATTTTTTGGGCAGTTTTGGAGATTTTTTGCCCTTTTGGGGGGATATTGGGCCCTTTTTGAGGCCGTATCTTGGGGCGAAGTTGGGAGATGGTTACCAAATTCAGATATATATAAACCAAGCCTTATTGATTCCATGAGAGGATATTTAGAGTAGGTTTATGCTGAACATTTTCCAAGCCAAAGACATTTGTATGTAGGGAAGTTGTTGAGGAGTGCACCTTTGCGGGCCATTTTCGGGAGCTCTGGTCATCCGATTTGAGTGTTGTTTCTTCTATTGGGTTCTAGAGATCTGGTATAACAATACCAGATTAGTTTTGTAACCTTTTGTAACTGTTGTGATGTACTTATTGATATTTGAAAAAAAATAAGAAAGCTTCACCCACTGAGACAAAGGCCCGGAGACGTAGGCAAGATTGTCGAACTCCATTATCACATTGGTGTTATGGTTTGTTGTTGTTTTATGTTTCATTTCAGTTTTGTTCATGTTCATATGGCTGCTATATTTCTTCTATAACTTCTTTATCTTTCTTAAAGCTTCCTAATTGATTAATCAAAACATGCTTAATAACTCAACCATAGTCATGTAAAAGATCTTTTTGGATCAAGTGGTATTAGAGCTAGTTGACATTTGGATCTGAGTTTTGCATGTCAACCAGGGAAAATCTACTTCATGGTGAAGGAAATATTGTTGAAGAGAATCCATTGATTGGATTGAGAAAGAGAACTTCTCAAAGCGAGAATATGGCATCGGAAGAGGGACTTTCTTAGGATGAGAAAGAGTTTCAAAAAACTTCATTTGTTATGTCAGAGATGATGAAGGTTTTGTACGAGGATTACTTGGAACGAAAAAGACCAAATATGGGTGAATATTCAAAGGGAAAAATTGAAGAAGGAGAGGATCCTCCTCAAATCCCTCCTTCACCTCCATCATCACCTCCTTCTTCTCCTTCTTCTTCAAGTTCAAGTTCTAAATCCAATGCAAAGAAACATGTTCATAAACATAAGAATGAAATGCCATTGTTAAAATTTGATGTTAAATTCTAATTACCCATATACGATGGTGAAGTTAATGCAGAGAGACTTGACAATTGGGCCAGACAGATGGAGGTCTATTGCAGTGTGCAACAGATCAAGGATGAGGCCACACAAATCAAATTGGCATCATTGAGACTTGCAGGCACAACACTCATCTGGTGGCAAAGCAAGTTGCAAAATGGAACGCAACAAGTGGGTAATGTATTTCCATCATGGCAAAGTTTTATTTCTGCACTTAGAAAAAAATTCTATCCTTTGGGTTATAAAGAGAAAACATTAATTGAATGGCAATATTTAAAACTAAGAAAATGACAAACAGTGCAAGAATACACAGATGGCTTTCGAAAAATGGCATTGATGTTAGATATTCCTTTACGTACCAAAGAAACTATTATGAAGTATATAGGAGGTTTACCTACACATATTAGAAACATTGTATTCATGTTTGGACCAACTAATCTTGATGAGGTTTATGTTCAAGCGACATACATTGAAGCAGGGAAAACAAGTGTTGGTGTATCCAGGGAATCATCTTCAAGAAAAAAGGACAAGAGGAAGTGGCATGGAAAGAAGTCAAATGCAGTGATGAGAAAGGAAGAGAGGCCCTCTTGCAAGCATTGCAAGAAAGAGGGGCATGATGAGGAACTTTGTTGGCAGTTTCATCCTGAGAAGAGGCCAAAGTGGTTCAAGGAAAAGAAAGGGAGGAAAACAGTTGCAGCGACAACACGACCCACAAACTTGGGATCAGATTCAGGTGATGAATCAAAGGTCTCATTGGTTGGTATAATAGGTAAAATTGGTGAAGGAATTGAATGTAGAAGTAACTTGTTTTATATCAGGGTCATCATGCATCACACTAAGGTTGATATATTAATTGATAGTGGATCTCAATCTAACCTAATTTCCAAAGAATTGGTTAAGCAATTGGGGTTAAAAACACAAATACATCATAAGCCCTACACACTTAAATCGATAAGAAACCATCATCAAATGCACATAACAAAGAAGTGCACATTCAAATTTGAAATTTCATCTAATTATGTGGACGCGGTAACATGTGATGTAGTGCCACTAAGTGAATGTGAAATGGTCTTAGGTAGTCCATACTTATATGATCGTAAAAAAATCTTCTACATGACAAAGAATCAATATCAATTAACCAAAGTAGGTCAAGATTATGTGGTTCATTCTCATCATGTAAAGGAAAACAAAACTCTTCAAAAAATGGAACAATTAAAGAAGGCGGTTCAAGCAAGCAAAAAACCTATAATTGTTCCAAATCAAGTAATCGATCTCAAACAAAAACATGAGATGATTGTAGAATGGAAAATCAATCACAGTTTGCTTCAAGATAAGCTCATGTCATGAAAATATTACAAGTATATCAGCACATTTGCAGTCATATTTTTGATGCTATCATTAGTAATGTTGTCTACATGGATGTTAATGGCTTCAGTAATATGTGACATGGTACAAATGGCTAACAATATGATGTCAGTTGTCATGATTCTGTTACAGTTGATCTTGATGAGACAGCTGCACAGGACAGAGTTCAGAGATGAAGATCAAGCCGGGTGGCCTATCCTGAGCTTGATGACTAGTCAGTAACCTTTGGGGACCAAAAATTCCTTTAGTGGGGAGGTGTGATCTAGAATCGAATCCTGGAGCTTGATGGGGCTCAAAAAGGCCTAAAAATCAAAATTCAAAAAATGTATTCAAAACGAATGTGTGCATAGGCCTCGTCAATACAAACCCAATGCAACTTGAACAGGCTCAAATTGACGTCGGATGCTTATGATATCGCGTTCTTTTCGTTTTCCCAAACAGGCAAAAAGTCAACAGGCAAAAAAGTCAATGTTGATATCAGTATGATGTCATGCTGATGTAGCATTGAGACAAGTGGAAGCACAACACCAGGATGACTAGGCAGATGACAGTGGTCCAATCCCATTTCAAAAAGTGGCACATTTTGTGGGAAAATGAAAAGGTGCCATGTGGCCCAGACGTGGGCTGCCATGTGGCACCCCATCATTTGTTTAGCTGGATAAAAATTTTGGAGGCCAGAGGAATCGAACCTGTGACCTCTAGCATGGGGGAATGTGTTTGGAAAGGTCTATTTGCCAACACGCCAATGGTGAGACTTGTATTAACAATTCCACATTAATATATTTGAAGTGCCTTTATTGTATAAGCGAAGGCGGAAGGGGGTTGGGGCCTAGCCCTAGCCCGCAAATTTATCATTCCACATAACCACAACTTAAAGGGGGCTCTCCACTACCATTGCAACAAAGGGCGCGGGCACCACGAATCCAGGCTTAACCTCTAGCTCTTATGATGCCATAAGACCCGAGGCTATAACCATTTGCTAGCGTGCAAAGTTCGGGACTCAGTCTTGTTGGTTAGTGACATGTGACCAGTGTTTACGGAGGAGGGGCCAACACACATCCCCTAGGGGGTTGGTGCTTGGCCATTTATTTCCATATGACCCTGTTTTGGAGCGCGTGTGCCCAAGCCTTGGGGCTAATTTTGATATTTTCTTACAACAGTGGATTTGTAAACTATGTTATAGTGAATTTTGATGATTTTTTGGGCAATTTTGGAGAGTTTTGGCCGTTTTGGGGGGATATTGGGCCCTTTTTGAGGCCAGATCTTAGGGGAAGTTGGGATATGGTTACCAACTTCAGATATATATATATATATATATATATATATATATATATATATATATATATATATATATATATATATATATATATATATATATATATATATATATATATATATATATATATATATATATATATAAAC